>CAKNYM010048987.1:0-53420 GCA_932195095.1 Andricus curvator
CTCTTGGAGGTGCCAAGGTTTCACTGGTTAATAGCCTGAAAAGCATCTCTGCGTGTCAAAAAAATGCTGAGACACTTGCGGGGAAAATGCAGAAGGCGGTCGTCCTTGGGTCGCTCCGTGTCCTCAGGGTGCACGAGACTTTTGTCGGGCCATCGTATTGAGTTCGTCGCAGACTGTAACCACCTATCTCACGGTCGTGAAACGTGGTTACAGCTGAAATTTTACCGCGATTTCGCTGGGAGCGGGTGCAATTTTTCAGATTAGCACCCGCTCCCGGCGAAATCCTGCGGTTGTCCTTATCATATATATATATATATATATATATATATATATATATATATCCCAGCTCCTCCACCATTTGATTTCGTTTTCGCTTCCTTTGGAATAGAACTGGAGGGCCTATGACAAAGCCACCGAACGCATCCTCGGGTTGCAGATACAGGGTCCCTGTACCAAGGGTTTCTGCTGAATATGGTTACAAAAATTAATAAGCAGTCGTGGACAATTGTCCACGGATGGTCGCAAAGGAATAACCCCTAAGCGAAGGCGTAACAACCGTGCCGAAAGCTGAATGGCACCTAGGTAAACACCAAAATGTTGTAGATGCCGTTCAAAACGATCGAACGCACAGAGCACCCGACAATGGGTCCGGGGTGCTGCAAATAATTTAGATGGAAACACGACGACGAACCGGCGAAACGCCCACATTCAGTGGACGGATCAACTCAAGGATGACTTGTTAGACTGCTACGATGCCAGCATTATCCCTGTTCACCGAGGCTTTATGGCGCGTATACACACTCTGTGGTGCCAGAAACACCCAGAGCTGCAGCACGTTTCGCATCAGTCTTTGCGAAATCAGGCCGACTACCTCCGGAAAAATGGATCTGTACGCGGAGCGCTTCCCCAACCGCTGCTTGATCAAGACTTTTACACGCCAACATTTGGCCCGCATATTCACCTCATATTTAAAGTCGGAGACGCCCATTCTGCAGTGGCTGGTGTTAGGACGCACAATACTCCTGCCGAAAAAATGCAACTTGTCCAACCCAGAGAATTACAGGCCAATAACTTGTTTGAACACACTGTATAAGATCTTTACAGCTGTCCTAAATAACAGGATTGTTCGACGAATTGAGCCTGTATGTTGAGAGATGTACAAACAATGTGGCTCGAAAAAAGGTGTAGCAGGCTGTCGAGAACCTGCTAATTGACAGGTGTGTCTGTAAAGACGCTGCAGCCCATCAGCGCGTCCTGTCAATGGCCTGGATTGACTACCGGAAAGCTTTCGATTCAATCTCTCATAGACTTATTATCTGTCTGTTGGAAAGCTTGAAGGTACATCCACACATAGTGAGATGCATAGAGAGATTGATGCCTCTTTGAAAAACTAGATTTACTATCTCATCTAGAAATTATCGTGTGACAACGAAGAACGTCACCTTCCAGAGGGGCGTTTTTCAAGGTGATACCATGAGCCCTTTGCTTTTTTGCATCAGACTTCTGCCTCTATCTCTCGCACTACGAAATTCTCTTGGATACCTCTGTGGCGACACTAAGCAGCGCGAGCATAAGGTCACACATGTATTTTATATGAATGACCTGAAGATCTATGCCTCTGGTAAAAGCAAACTTCAAACTGCTATAAATATCGTCGTAAAACGTAACATCAGTGATGGAGTCTCTCCGAAGCAGATACAAGCATCTTCTTCGACAGATTTGGTCCTCCAATCTGTCGGCGTTGAACAAGGTATCTGCGACTAACATGCTTGCCGTCCCGGTTCTACTCTACTCGTTTGGGGTGGTTCAACGGACGAAGAACGAGCTTAAGGCCCTTGATGTCACCACACGTAAGATCATGCATATGCATAAAAGCTTGCATATCAGTTCGTCAGTTCCGCGATTATACATTTCACGCCGTCAAGGCGGACGCGGACTTCTGAATCTCCAGTGTCTTCATAACCGAATTGTTCTAAGTACAGCTTACAGCGTTGTAAATGGCAGAGCTCCTCTCCTAAAAATGGTCAGGAACCACGAGATGATTGGCGAAGGAGCGTTCCTTTACAAAGCCGCGGAGCAAGCGGCCGAGACCCTTGGCCTGAATTTTACCATCAGAAGTAAAGAAAGTGCATTACTTCATCTAGATGCTTCACTTCTAAAAGCCGAAGTAAAGAAAGCAGAGGTTGAAAAATTTCACCAAGACCTACTCGACAAGAAAATGCACGGAAACTTTCACAGAAATGTAGAAAAACAGTCCTTGTCGAAGGAGCAAACCTTTGATTTCCTCAGATCCTCAGGGCTTAATTAAGGTACAGAGGGTTTTATTTTCGCATGCCAGGACGGTGTAATTTTCACCTTAGCATACCGTGACCACATTTTATGTCAAGAAGTTCCCAGGGATAGGTGCAGAGCGTGTCATGCACACGCTGAGTACCGAGAACACATACTGTCGGGGTGTCCGACCCACGCAGGATCCACATATATCTATAGACATAATGCGGCCCCATGAGTGCTTTATTACCATCTTTGTCGCTCTTAAGGTGTTGGTCGCGACCCTGCCCTGCCGAACGCTTCAAGGGAGATAGAGTCAATTGTCCAAAATGAGAAGTGCCAAATTTTCTGGAACTACGATTTTCGGGCAGCAGTTTCCGTTGCACACTCGAGGCCTGACATCGTTCTCCAAGACTTCGAGAAACGAACTCTATTCGTGATCGAATTCTCGGCTCCGTCCGAATACGATATCACTGCCAAGGAGAAACAAAAGGAGGAGAGGTATCAAGACATTAAAAGAGGCTGCAACGACTGTACCCAAAATATTCAGTACAAGTCATTGTCCTTGTGATAGGTGCTCTCGGAGGTGCGAAACTATCACTGGTTCGTAACCTTAAAGCCATACCCGATGCAGAAAGCTGTCATCCTGGGGTCGCTTCGTGTCCTCAAGACACACGAGGTTTTCGCTTGCCTTTTGTTGTGTTTTCATCGTGCCCTGTGACCACCCATCTCACGGTTGTGAGAAGTGGCCATAAGTGTGATTTACCGCGGTTCTACTGGGAGCCGGTGTAATTTTTTAGATGGCAGTTGCTCTCAGTGGGACCCCGCGGTGGTTGTTTAACCCTTTTTTCAAAATTATATATATATATGTGTGTATATATATGTGTGTAATATATATATATATATACCCCGGGGGCGCCATTCGGTTTCGGTTTTGATTCCTTGGGAATCGAACCGAAGGGCCTATGACAAAGCCACCGAACGCGTCTTCGGGTTGCGTATAGAGGGTCCCTGTACCACGGGTTTCTGCTAAATATGGTTACAATAATTAATAAGCAGTCGCGGACAATTGTCCAGGGATGGTCCCGAAGGAATAACTCCTAAGCGAATGCGTAACAATCGTGCCGAAAGCTGAATGGCACCTGTGTGAGGTGTCTCAAACGGTGACTCTGGGATACCGGGCGACCTCTCAGAGTATGCAGCCTTATCCTTGCATGCGGGGCTCTACAATCCTTTTCCCTAGCTGCTCGTGGGAACAACAATAACAACACCAAACATAGTTGTAGTAAGTGCGGTTAAGAACAATCGGACATTTTTCGTATTTTTCACAAAAACGTCTGCGAAACCTTGCCGAGGAACTCCGGAAAAGGGGTTATATAAGCGGAGCGCCTACTCAAACGCAGCCAGAACAATCTGGCAACAGAGAAAGAGAGGTCGCACTGAGACCAACCGCGAGTCCAATCACGTATCCAATAGAGGAAGAGCGATGCTTCAGGACCCGGAGAAACATCAACATTCAGGTTTCTCTCAACCCCGAAGATCTGGCTGAACTGGATGACGAGCTTCGTGGAGATTTTTCCGGAGAATCCGACCTCTGGACTATCAATTGTAGTGTGTATAATGCAGCGAGAGCTTTGGTAGATGCAAACCGTAAAAAAAATCAACGGTTGATCATAAGACCAAAAGACGAATGCATCAACTCAGCAGAAAGAGAGGCTGGGCAAGGTAGTACGCGTCCCGCATTCATTGTATGATTGACTACATAACATCTGGCAGGACTGTTACTGACAAGGTTCGGCAGAATACGAGTACTATCTAGTTAGTTAGTTAGTTTTAATGCGGGTGGGAAGCCCATGAAGAGCTCCCCTGGCGCTCAGGCTATAAAGCCTATTGTGCCACACCCTTATTTATTCACTCTCAGCAGTCGAATTCAGACCTCTTGACGAAGCCCAGTATGTCGACCACTGATCGCGTTGCAATTTCCTCTGTTTCCATAAAATGGGCCCCGAGCGTCTGTTGCCTGAGCCTAGCTAATGCCGGGCACTGGCAAAATACATGCAGGATGTTTCGTCATCCCTGCCGCATTTCCTGCACTCTGTCGTGGGGTTATACCCCATTTTGTGCAAATGATAGTTCAAGTGGTTGTGCCCTGTTAGGGTCCGTACCACTGTCCTTATATCTTTCTTGGGTAAACCCAGGATTTCCCTAGTTTTGCCCATCCTATAGGTATACCCCAGGATGGATTTCACCTGACGGCAACCCTGTGTTTTTTCCCAGCATTTCCGGTGTTTTGTTCCGATCCAGCTTTTAATGGCCATCCCGACACAGCAAGACGCTATTCCCAGTACCGGTTCCGGTCATATGAATTCGCTCGCTGCACCACGTTTCGCCAACTGGTCCGCCTTTTCGTTGCCCTTGATTCCTGTGTGACCAGGGACCCATATGATAGCCACTTTGTTTTTTTCTGCAAGTTGGTTTAATGCTTTTTTGCATTCCCAAACCAGTTCTGATGTTATGTCTGGTTTCCCTATTGCAGTTAGTGTCGCTTGGCTGTCCCAACAGATCGTAATCTGTTTGCCAGCAGCGTTTTGCTCTATTAGTATTTCAGCACAGCGAAGGACGGCCAGGACCTCCGCTTGGAAGACAGTAGCGTGTCGCCCAAGTGTGATCCCTATCCCTTTCCCTCTCTTGCTGTCATAAATTCCTGCTCCTGACCCTCCCTCTCCCCTGGAGCCATCTGTATACCAAATTCCCCCTTGGAGAAGTGGGTTACCATTTGCTTTCCACAGATCCCTGCTTGGGATGCAGACGCGGAAAGCTTTGGCGAAGTTGAAGCGTTTTGTTATTTTATCTTGCCTCATCTGTAGAATCGGCAGTGCGCTGATATCACTCGGGATTCTAGTGTGTCTAGTCCCCGGAGTCCATCTATTTGCTCTTGCCAGACGGCCCATCGCGTGTGCCGCTCTAGTGGTTATCGCAACATGCAGGGGTTCTTCACAGAGCATGCATCCTATCGCCGCTGTGGGCGCAGTCCTCATTGCTTCAGTCAAACCCCTAAATGCTAGCGTTTGTAATCTTCGCAGCCTGTCCTACATTGTTTTAAGTTCCACTCGTGGCCACCAGACCACGGCCGCATGTAGGAGCCTGGGTTTTAAGACAGCAGAGTAGAGCCATGCAAGCATTTTAGACCCTAGCCCCACGTCAACCCAAAGACTCTCCTGCACATCCAAAAAGTCATGACAAATTTCCTGCATTGGGTCTCCAGGTGCTTTGCCCAGTTCAGCTTCCCATCTAGGATTACTCCCAGATATTTAACTGAGTCTGAACACGTCTGCTTCCCACCACAGAATACAGGAGCGTCAACTTTCGGAACTTTATAATTTCTCGTGAAAATGACCAGATTGGTCTTTTCCGGACTTACCGAGAACCCTGAGCTATCGCACCAGAGCTCTACGATGCGCAGCGCCGACCTTATAAGACCCATCAGCGTTTCCAGATGAGCCCCCCTGACTAGGATTACAAAGTCATCCGCATATCCCTGAGTATAGTACCCCTCTTTATTTAGCCTTCGAAGAATGCCGTCCAATACAATGCACCACAGGAGGGGCGACAGGACACCCCCTGTGGGCAACCCCGCGGAGCTATTCCCCTTACTAGGCCTTCACTCCATCTGGTTTCGAGTCTTCTTCGGTGCAGCATGCTTCCTATCTTCTGGAGGAGTATTGTTGAAAGCACCCTCTATATCCAAGAAAGCGCCCACAGCGTACCCCTTTTGTTCCAACTGCTGCTCCAATTTTGCCACAACAGCATGAAGCGCAGTTTCTACCGAGCGGCCTGCCTGGAAAGCATGCTGCCCTCTATGCAGCGGGAAGGCCAAGAGCACCTCATCCCTAATGTATCTCTCGATCAGCTTCTCCAGCGTCTTCAAGATAAAAGACGTTAGGCTGATCGGTCGGAAATCATTGGCAGCAGTGTAACCCTCCCTCCCAGGTTTGGGTATGAAGGCCACTCTGCCATCCTTCCATGCCGATGGCACGTGTTTAAGGGCTATACTTGCCCTAAATAATTTTGTCAGAGGAGGGACAACTAAATCCATGCCGTTTTGTAAAGCGCTGGATAAATGCCATCCGCCCCTGGTGATTTAAAGGGACAGAAGGACCCTCTGGCCCATTCCACCTTTTTGTAATCAACGACCTTAGCGGCGAAATTCCAGTAGGCCCTTTCCACACCTGGGCCCCGGTCTTCCTCCTCTTGGTCGGTTCGGATTCGCTGAAAACCCGGGAAGTGAACTTACATCAGGTGATTCAGCGTTGCTTCTTCATCTTCGGCAAACTCACCATTATCGAGCCTTATGAGCCCGAGGCGAGCTTCCGGATTTTTCGCCAGGATCTTGTGGAGCCTCGCTGTTTCCGGAATGTTTTTCGATTCCTCGCAGAAGCCCCTCCAATCTTCCTGCTTATACTTCCTTATGCTTCTATTGTATTCACACTGGGCCGTCTTATAGATGTCCCAATCCGAAGGCAATTTAGTTCTATTTGCCCTATTGCACAACATTCTTGTCTTTTTACGGAGTTTCTCCAGGTGGGTGTTCCACCATTCTGCTCCCTTCCTAGACTTAATTGTGCTTGTAGGGCAATTGTTCTCATATGATGATGTCAGAGCCCTTCGCAGAAAATCTGCGGCGTGCTCCAACTCATCAATCGTACCATAGCTTGTGGGGAATTCCGCAAGCCTCCCTTTGAGTTCCTCTTTATATGAGTCCCAAAGTGTATTTCTGGGGTTTCTGATATTAGAAACCACTGGTTTACCTAGGGTTAATCGAAACACGATGTGTTTGTGGTCCGAAAGAGACTCCTCATCGGAGACATTGTCAAAGATTACACTCAACAGATTGGAATGGTGTTCGGATTAGAGGAATGCGCCAAGGTTTTTTTGAAGAAAGGAAAACCTAATGGCATCGTTGAAGACCCTGAGCTCGTGGGCGCAAGCGCTATACGACACTTTGGCGCTGGAGAGACCTATACATACCTGGTTGTGCCACAAAGCCGCATTCAGGACGTGACATCTATAAAGGATACTCTCCGATGCAGAACAAAAAACGTCTCATCCGACGGATATGGTCTGCCGAACTGTCGGCGAGGAACAAAGTATCCGCGACGAACATGCTTGCCGTCCCAGTAGTACTCTCTTCATTTGGAGTGGTTCCATGGACGAAGGACGAGGTCAGATCCCTCGATATCGGGTCCCGAAAGGTTTTGCACATCAACAAGAGCATGCACCTTAAGTCTTCTGTTCCGCGACTTTACATCTCATGCCGTCAAGGTGGTCGCGGAATACTGAATCTTGAATGTCTTCACAACAGGATTATTCTGGGTACAGCACATATAGTCGCAAATGGACAAGACCCTCTTCTGAAGATGGTCAGGAAACACGAAGAAGTGGGCAAAGGGGCGTTTCTGTACAAAACAGCGGAGGAGGCTGCTGAAACACTCGGCCTTGACTTCCATATCAGGGGTGAGGAAAATGCATCAAATCTCATCCATCTTGAATACTCACTCCTGAAGGCCCGGATTAAGAAAGCACAGGAGAAAAACTGCCGCGAACAGCTCCTCGGCAAGAGGATGCACGGCATCTTCCACATAAATGTGGAAGATCAGTCGATGTCGTATGAGCTAACGTTTGCTTTCCTCAAATCACCCGGATTGAAGCCGGGCACGGAGGGTTTCATTTTGGCGTGTGAAGACGGTGTCATTTCCAATCTAGCATACCGTCGCCATATTTTGATCCAAAGGCACAATGCGGCACTAAGAGTGCTTTATTACCATCTCTGTCACTCTTACGTAATTAGCCCTAATACTGCTCCGCTAAACGCTCCTAGGGAAATAAAGACAATTGTCGAAAATGAGAAGTGCCGCATATACTGGAACTTCATATTCTCCTTGACTTCGTGAAACGAACCATGTTCGTTATTGAATTTTCGGCACCAGCTGACAAAAACGTCACAGCCAAGGAGAAAGAAAAGAAAGAGAGGTATAAAGATCTTATAAGGGAGTTGCGACGGTTATACCCGGAATATTCTGTTAAGCTAATCGTCTTAATCATCGGCGCTCTTGCAGGTGCCAAGGTTTCACTGGTTAATAGCCTGAAAAGCATCCCTGTGTGTCAACAAAATGCTGAGACCCTTGCGGGGAAAATGCAGAAGGCGGTCGTCCTTGGGTCGCTCCATGTCCTCAGGGTGCACGAGACTTTTGCCTATCTCACGGTCGTGAGACGTGGTTGCAGCTGAAATTTTACCGCGATTTCGCTGGGAGCGGGTGCAATTTTTTAGATTAGCACCCGCTCCCAGCGAAATCCTGCGGTTGTCCTTATGACAAACTTTTAACTATATATTAGGGTGACCGTAAAAAAAACACTTTTGGTTTTCTTATGAGCGAAGGGCAAATAACGGTAGTTTATGCGATTGTAGAAGCCAGATATTGATTTTTTTTTTATTTTAAAAAGGTATTTAGAGGTGGCCCATCGTCTTTGAAGTTCTTATGTAATTAACATGGGCAAACTCAACTTTTTTTCATTTAAGATTTTAACCACAAAGTTATCGACTTTTTAATGTGAACTTTTAATATGTTGTTCTTGAGGTTCTCAAAAGGTTGCTTCAAAAGAGCCATTTTCACTGTTTTCTACTGTTTTCAAAGACTAATAACGGCCCTAATAATATATATGTTATACTGAAATTTTAAGAATATTTTACTCGAAGTTTGAAGATCACATTTTCTGAAAAAGCAGATTAGGAAAAATATAAATAAGCCTACAATAATGTAAACAAATCTGAGTAAATTTTTGAAATGCGACAGGTCTACGACTTAAGCTGTTTAATTTTCGGGGCGGAGCGCTCATCAGCTCGGCCATAAAAGTCGACCACAGTGGGTCTTGACACCATAAACTCATAAAGCAGACCCTTTCTCGGCAAGCGTTCTTTAGTCATATTTCCCTTTTTCAGAAAAGTGAATAATAATAATTCAGGGGACGCTAACTAATTCTGTTATAATGTCACGTCGATGAAAAGAGCTGAGGCTGCACCTTTACGATCGACTTTCACTTACCGAAATTGTCAGCTTTTGCAATGACAACTTTCAAAGACGATGGGCCACCTCTAAATATTTTTTAAAATTAAAAAAAGAAATCTGGCTTCTACAATCGCATAAACTGCCATTATTTGCCCTTCGCTCCTAAGAAAACCAAAAGTGTTTTTTTTCTTGTCACCCTAATATATATAGTATGCTATAGGGTAAATACGGTATTTTGAAGTTTTTGGGGCCACTATATATTTTTGGAACAAAAAAATGAAAAGAAAGGAACAGCATTAAAACTGAAAGTACCTTTAAATTTTTATATTTCGTGACCCTAGAACCATAGTCAAAATGATGAAAGGTTATAATGCATGGCAACGTTGTATACATTTACCCTATTTTTCATGCAATACAATTGAACAGGAAACCAGCTTCATATTCACCTTACAGAGCATCATGGTACTATCTTCATGTAATTTTCCATACTTTTGAGCAACAATGTTCTATCATAAAATTGAAACCACTTTTCACAACGAAGTTTTGGCATTCCCAAAGTTAAATCTCGTACCAGTGTTCCAGTAAAAAAATTTACTTCTTATTTTCTGTAAAGGTCTTTATGTACAAAGTACCCCATTTTGAAAAGCTTTTTCTGTAAAGTTGTCAAAATCGAAGATAGCACCACTAACGGGAAGAATATCTGGCAATTACCTCACTATAGATATTGTGCATGCTTTTCATATTTATCTACGCAGCGGCGTAGCCAAGGGGTGGTGTTGCCCCCCCCCCTTGACGATGAGAGTCATATTCACGTAATTTTTTGTACAATATCTTAGTTCACCGTACATCTGTCACCTTCCTAAATGCAAAATCTTGATCCTAAACATATTTCTGTCGAAAACCTTCACCTAATGAAACCCAAATAAAAATTAGCCTTTTGAAATTCTACTTCTAAACCGAAATTTCTCAGTAATTCCAGATTAAAGATAGTATAAACAGTAAGTAATTGATGGTACACAAAAAATGAAATTAGTACCCATTTTGACAAGTTAGTTTCTGTGAATATAGTTTAATTTAAAATTCTGTATGAAAACACAAAAGTACTCAGTTTGCTTGCAAGTCTAAACATTCTTTTGTATGAAATACTATATATGTATTATTATTAGACTAAGCGCAATCTTAAACTAAAATTTCAACAATAAATTTTGTAATAGGAATAATATAATAATCTGTTTTTCATTTCAAAACGTAGAGTATTTGTGGTTGATTCTGAACCAATCTTTTTACATTATTACATTTTTCAAATATTCTTTAGTCGGGCAGAAATCAAAGGGTGCTTTTGTATAGAACGGGATGGCTCCAAGTCTAATGTGGTCTTTATTAGTGGATAATGGAAAATATGTTCGTAAAATTTAATTAGTGTGGGCGATAATATAGAATTTTCATGTTTTTATAACAATCTTTCCCGCAAGGATGGTAAATATGACATTTATAAATTGTATGTCTTACAGTATCCTAATTTTTCCCTGTAAGTAGTAACGTACTTTCTGCTCAGCCTTTCAAAGCCCTCCCTTTATCAAATCCTGGCTACGTACTGTATCTGCATATGAAATTCATATAACGACTGTCCCGAAGAATAAGTCACTAACATAGGGATACGACACACTAGCGAAGTAAAATATAGTTGATACACTCTGTATACGGAAAACTTTGTTAGTGACTTATTCTTCGGGGCAGTCGATAAGTAACTTTACTCTGAACTTATTTGGTTCTATATGACTGAAGCAGCGATGCAGTGGACGGTAATTACGTTACAGCCATTAAATCTAAGCACAACTTCCACAGCAGACTGCACGGAATAACTTCACACCTGACCTCAAACACGGTCAAGCTTCCGAGGCATTAATATGATGATAAATAGCTGGTTAACAATTTTATTATAAATAGCCAATAGTGCTTCAATTAACAAAATAGATAGAAAATTGATCAAATATGTATGAATTCTGGTCGTTCTAATTAATCTAGGGCATTTATAAATCTAAAGTCATAGTACTCCATAGGGTTGTTTCGTAAATCCAAATAAAATTATTTTCAATAGGAATCTGTATTAGCATCGCAGATGGTAAGGATCGATCCAAAGAGAAATCACTTCACACATCCTGTGAAAATGGAAATCTACAATATCGATCAAAGTTATATCCTCTAATACCGAAAATATTTAACGTCCTCAGACTAGATGGAGTTATAAATTAAACATTTTTTTAAATTAAATTTATTCAGAAAAAAAGATCTCCTTTCATTCCGCTGGGATTCGAACACCAAATCAACTGATTTCCAGTCAGGTGCTCTAACCATTGAGCTACTAGAGAGATCGGAGGAAGAATCCCTTTTTCTGAAATACGCTTTATAATGCAAGATGTTATATACAAATCAATTTTAGTAGTCTCTAGTAGCTCAATGGTTAGAGCACCTGACCGGAAATCAGTTGATCTGGTGTTCGAATCCCAGCGGAGTGAAAGGAGAAGATCTTTTTTTCTGAATAAATTGAATTTCAAAAATTTTTAATTTATAACTCCATCTAGTCTGAGAACGTTAAATATTTTCTGTATTAGAAGATATAACTTTGATCGATATTGTAGATTTCCATTTTCACAGTGTGTGTGAAGTGATTTCTCTTTGGATCGATCGTTACCATCTTCGATGATAATACAGATTCCTAGGAAAAATTGATTTGTATATAACATCTTGCATAATAAAGCGTATTTCAGAAAAAGGGATTCTTCCTCCGATCTCTCTAGTAGCTCAATGGTTAGAGCACCTGACCGGAAATCAGTTGATCGGGTGTTCGAATCCCAGCGGAGTGAAAGGAGAAGATCTTTTTTTCTGAATTAATTGAATTTCAAAAATTTTTAATTTATAACTCCATCTAGTCTGAGAACGTTGAATATTTTCTGTATTAGAAGATATAACTTTGATCGATATTGTAGATTTCCATTTTCACAGTGTGTGTGAAGTGATTTCTCTTTGGATCGATCGTTACCATCTTCGATGATAATACAGATTCCTAGTAAAAATTGATTTGTATATAACATCTTGCATAATAAAGCGTATTTCAGAAAAAGGGATTCTTCTTCCGATCTCTCTAGTAGCTCAATGGTTAGAGCACCTGACCGGAAATCAGTTGATCTGGTGTTCGAATCCCAGCGGAGTGAAAGGAGAAGATCTTTTTTTCTCAATAAATTTAGTTTCAAAAATTATTTTCAAATACTTATGGTCAGCTTGAACATTGAACTTTTTGAAAACATTTTCTTTGATATGTAGTTTAGAAATCCAATTATTGAAAATTGAGCGCGTGAACTAAAAAATGCAAAATATAATATTGAAATATAATATTTAACAATCATTTAAAACTATTTCAACAAGATTTTTAATATATTTACGAAGTTTTGTACTGGAAGAACCAACAATTAAAAATATTATATGCGAGTTCCGGAACAACCGTGTTTTGGCAATGTAGTACTAGGTGTAATATTAAAAATTAAACCATTAAAAAAATAATATCGCATTGCTGCATAATTTAACTATATTTTTTTCGAAATTACCAGAGTGTATTTAGTGCTTCAATTAACAATGTAGTTTAGTTTCCGTTATATATTGACGTACAAATCACACTTACAGTGAACTACCGTTATACTTCTTTTCCTTTGAGGACGAAAAATATTGATGATTTTACATTCTATATCTAACTTTATTAAATTTGAATTTGAATTTATTCATAGATAGGCTAAGCCCAACATACAGAGGCCAATAATTACAGAGCTTCAAAAGTACATTGTATTACCTAAATTTATAATAATACAAAGTAGTAGTATACTAATAACTAAACGAAGAGCTTATGATATTATGTGTAATACACACACACACACACACACACACACACACACACACACACATATATATATATATATATATATATATATATAATATTATGTTTAATATATATTCTGGGGCTGAGTTAGAGATAAATTCGCAGACTATATTACAAAAAGTATGTACTGATACTGTGAAGAGATCTATATTATCACGAGAACAGGCAAATACTCTATTCAGGCCATAACACATGGTATAGATTGTGATCGAGGTTCTAAGCTGGAAGCCAAGTAGATTGGATCCCTAGATCTTGTTGATCGCGTAGGTATATTAAAAGGAATAATTTATAACAGTTCAGGAAAGTCAATTATACCACGAATCAATTTAAACAATAATAGAATGCCGGCAAATGTCCGTCCAAACATTAAATCGTTTACAAAGAGTATTGAAATCAGATCCCGGAGAAGGGTAGATTCCAAGCTTTTTCCCACTGAGGTATTTCATAAATTTTTGTGACACGCTTCTTCTTCTTCATACGCTTATGAAGATTAGAGGTCCAAACAAACAAGCAATATTCCAGCTTAGATGGTACCAAAGTTTGAAATAACGTAATCATTGTTGAAATCTTTTAAAATCTTTTACAGATTTTAAATAAAAAACCTAGTGATTCATTAGCCCTAGATACGATATTTTCCATATGCACATCATAAGAGAGATCTTGTGTAATTGTAACTCCAAGATCACCCTCGTGAAAAGAAAGACCAACTTAAGACCACAGTATAGGCAGGTATAGGCCTGTCTTAAAGTGGTCCTAAACTGATCTTTTCTGGTCCCCAGAAGACCACAGTCCTGTTGATACAGACAGCTATCCTTATTTCAGAGCGAGATAGTGGTGTCTATTTCAATGCCCTAAAAATCATGCACGTATAGGCTGAAGGGTACAAACCAGAAAAAGACCAAACGTTGTTTGAAACTGATCTTAAAGTGGTATTAAATTGTTATTTCTTTTCACGAGGGCCAGCATTGCAGACACTCTCTCGAGAACTACAAATGTTTTTCTTTGCAAGTGGTATCAAAAATTGAAACGGAAGTTCACTGTAATTTTTTCACAATGCCTGGCGTGTATTCTCCTATATCAGCTCATCTTTTACTCACGTTTCCGTCTCTTCATAACAATTTTGTGTAATAAAGGCACGTTATTTTATTTTTAACAGTGTGATGCCACTTCAATGAATATAGTGGATATATTTTCTCGAAGTCCTGTCCAGAGGATGGAAATTATAGCGCACGATCGCGAGCTAAAGAAAATACGTACTGAAAAACCGAACTCAGCAAGATCATATTCATTTGCAACACAGCGAACACTTGCAAGAAAGAAATTGAAAGAGTAAGTATCATATTTTTTTCTAATAATGGGACCGAGTATTCAAATTCATTCAGCTTCTGTAGTTATTTATATCTTAAATAGTTTTATTATGATATATATTGCTTGTCACAGATTAAGTCATAGATACAAAATGTATTTATTATGCTTCCATTTTTCGTATGATAGGTCCATTGAGAAATCAAGAAGTAGTTAATCAAACAAGGGCGACGCACAGTGTAGCCAAAAGCACTTTTTGTGTACAAAAGCTTGTCTACAACCCAATTTTCAATGGATTTTGACGTTTTTTTAATGCCTGTAAGGCTTTCGCGTATATCGAGTCGGTGCGAGAATTTCGATTTGGCTAAACCAAAATTTTTTACTTAACAACAAAATAAACAATATTTTTATCCTAACTTTTCAGATGTACCTTTTTTTGTAAGATGTTCGAATTGAATAAAGAAGAGCTGAAGTCAGTGAAATTACTATCTAGCAATAGTTTTCAGTAGGTTAGAGTAAGAAAAAAAATTTTTTATAATGTTTTAAGCCAATGAATGAACGAAAGCCATTTTTTGTGATTCGCAATGATGAGTTGTTTGAAATTCACAGTTTTTATATAGAATATGAGAGAAATGTATGCCTAATTATGACTATTTAAAAATATCTACTGCTTGGCAGCATTATTTAAGGAATTTTTATAAACAAATACACAGTTTTCGTATGTCACAATGAATAGGCTCCATTTTTTTTGGCAGAATCGACAAAAACTGTCTTGCGAATGACTTCTTGCTGTAATTTTGTTCAAATTGATAAAAAATATTAATTTTATAAATAAAAGCACATTTGGACCGTTTTTCCAAGAATAGGCTCCATTTTCTTTACGAAATGAACTAAAAATGTATTTCCAATGACTCTTTGCTATGATACTTTACCAATGGATAAGAAAAGTTAATTATTTAAACAAATGTACATTTTGGTCACTTTTGCAGGAATAGCCTTTTTTCGTGGAGTAAGCTAGAAATGTCTTACCAATGACTTATTGTTGCCTTGTTTGTCCAATTAACAAGAACTGTTTATTATTTAAACAATATTTATGTAGAAATGCACAGTTTGACCATTTTTCCATGAAAAGTATTAATTTTCTATGCGGAATCAACAATAAATGTCTTGCCAATTATTCCTTCTTGTCACGTTTTCTTAATTAGAAAAAAGTTTTAATTGTTTAAAAAATATTTATAAACAAATTAACAGTTTACGTATGTCACAATGAATAGGCTCCATTTTTTTTGCAGAATCGACCAAAAATATCTTGTCAATGACTTCTTGTTGTCATTTTTTTCATATTAATAACAACTGGTAATTATTTAAACAATATTTATAAACAAATCCACATTTTTAACATTATTCCACGAATAGGGAAAATTTTTTTTGCGGAACCCACTAAAAATGTATCGTTAGTGACTCCTAGCTGTAATTTTGTTCAAATTGATAAAAAAATATTAATTTTTTAAACAATTTTTATAAATAAATGCACATTTGGACCATTTTTCCAAGAATAAGCTCCATTTTCTTCACGAAATCAACTAAAAATGTATTTCCAATGACTCTTTACTATGATACTTTACCAACGGATAAGAAAAATTAATTATTTAAACAAATGTACATTTTGGTCACTTTTGCAGGAATAGCCTTTTTTTCGTGGAGTAAGCTAGAAATATCTTACCAATGACTTATTGTTGCCTTCTTTGTCCAATTAACAAGAACTGTTTATTATTTAAACAATATTTATGTAGAAATGCACAGTTTGATCATTTTTCCATGAAAAGTATTAATTTTCTTTGCGGAATCAACAATAAATGTATTGCCAATTATTCCTTCTTGTCACATTTTGTTAATTAGGAAAAAGTGTCGATTTTTTAAACAATCGTTATAAACAAATTCACAGTTTGACCATTTTTCCATGATACATTTTTTTTGCGGAGTTGTTGTCAATATACGATTCCCAATAAATATATAATTTGATAACACTATAACTTAAAACCCATTACACCCTTGATTAATACATGTAATGACCTTGGTTTTTTTAGCTTACTTTGCAAAAAAAATTTATCATTGAAAAATGGTCAAACTGTGAATTTGTTTATAAATATTGTTTAAACAATTAACACTTTTTTCTAATTAAGAAAATGTGACAAGAAGGAATAATTGGACAAACAAGGCAACAAGGAGTCATTGGTAAGACATTTCTAGCTCACTCCACGAAAAAAATAAGGATATTCCTGCAAAAGTGACCAAAATGTACATTTGTTTATAAAAATTGTTTAAATCATTAACTTTTCTTATCCGTTGGTAAAATATCATAGCTAAGAGTCATTGCAAATACATCTTTAATTGATTTCGTAAAGAAAATGGAGCCTATTCTTCGAAAAATGGTCGAAATGTGCATTTATTTATAAAAATTGTTTAAAAAATTAATATTTTTCATAAATTTGAACAAAATTACAGCTAGGAGTCACTAACGATACATTTTTAGTGGGTCCTGAAAAAAAATTGGCCCTATTTGTGGAATAATGTTAAAAATGTGAATTTGTTTATTCTTCTTATTAGCACAAATAAGGTGTGTGTCCCTTAAGGGGTGTGTGTCCTCTAAGGGTTTACATGACTTCCATTTCTTACAACACTTCCTTCTACGTGTTTTATAAAATCTAATCCTTACTATTTACAGTTATTTACACCTATTTACAGAAAATCTTATATCTACAAAAGAACTCCAATATAGGGCCCTCTGATTTAGTTCTTCCTAGAACTGCTGGCCCATGCAGTTTCTCAGCGCACACGCAGTGTCAACACTGCGTGGCCACCCGCACCATTCATTTCACGACGAATTTAGTGCCAACGCCACTGCGAGGACTGCATATTAGAGTTCTTGTGTATATCCTTATTTCTATTTTTTGACGATAGCGCAATTTGGGACGTGTTAGCGAACGAGTGAGCGAGCGATCGAAAGCGAGAGTGCAAGCGAGAGAGAGAGAGAGAGAGAGAGAGAGCGATAACGCAAACGCATTTTAATTTACTTATGCTATTACATAACCATTACTTACAAACCTTTACGCTTCTTCTTTAAGCGACTTCCGTTTCCTTTTTCTTTCACTTCTCTTGTAACTCTATTTTGCCATTTTTTGCATCCATTCCCTCATTCTATCTAATTTTCTCCCCTAGCACTCTCTAACTCCTTCATCCACTCTTCTGCCAAACCATCCTCCCCTAGAGTCTTTACCACATTCTCTTGCCAGCTTCCTTTATCTTCCATTCCTATCCTACATCCTTCCCATACATGCTCCCATGTTTCCTCTTCCCATTCACAGATTCTGCACTTCCTGTTCTCTTTCTTTTCCCAATACATACCTGCCCTTACCTCGTTTCCCAATCTAAATCTTGCTATTCTGGTCCGTCTTTTCTCTCCCCATCCCTTTTCTAAATACTTTGGTACTCCTTCCTTTTTTATCATCTTATACCATTTATTATATTTTGATTCCTCAATCATCCCCTATCTTTCTATTAATTGTCTTTCCCTATCATTTTTTTCCACCTCTTCATAGTTGACTCCTGTCCCGTCTTCTATATCTCTAGCATTAAAGAACTCCCTCCTTTCTTCTTCCCATCTCGTTAATTCCATCGCCCTCCCTCTCCTTTCTTCTACCTCCAGCAAACACTTTCTCGCTAACTCCGCTCCCTCAGCTTCCTCTCAAAATTCCATGCCCTCTTTCCCGCTCTAGTACTTAATTTATCCCTTTGCGCTTCTCCTCTCACCATATATCCTGGCGTCCTCCAGTCTACCCTTAGCGTCCACCTTATATATCTTTCTTGTAAACTGTCAATGTCTTTCCTCCCTTTCCATCCCCATATCTCTGCTTCATAACCTAATAACGGCCACACCAGCGTATCAAATAACCAGATTCTCCTTCTCCAATTTTTTTAAACCTTCTTTTTCCTATTCCCCATATCTGTTTCATTACCCCTGCTGCTTTTTTGTATCCTTTCTCTTATATGAGCTCTATGATCTCCATTTGCTTGCAAGGTATATCCCAAATACTTAAATTCTTTTACTTCTAATTTTATTCCCTTCCATCTCCCCTTCCATTCTTTCTTTCTTCCCCCTCCTTTTCTAAACCTCATTATCTTTGTCTTTTCTACATTTAAATTCAACTTTTTTCCATCTAAGTATTTCTCGAAATCCTGTAATTAAGCCCGCCATCCCTTCGTCATCCTCTGCCATCAACACTATATCGTCTGCGTATGCCAGTGTATATATCTTTTCGTTCCCTATCCTAACTCCTCCCCACCCTTTTCTCTTCATTTCTTCTTCCAAGTCTGATATTAATATATTAAATAAAAGTGGGCTCAGAGGACATCCTTGCCTTACTCCTCTCACCAACCAGAAACTTTCTCCTACTTGCTCTCCTAACTTTACCTTGCTTTTTGTCTCTCTAAAAATTTCCGATACTCTCTTTATTAAGCCCTCTCGTATCCCCTTTTTCACCATAACTTTTTCTATCTCGCCTCGGTCTAATGACTCAAACGCCGCCTTTAAATCCACGAACATTGCTACCATTGCCCCTTTCTCCCTTTTAATCCTCTTATTTACTAAATAGTTCAGAACATATATATTGTCCATCACCCCCATCCCTTTTCTAAACCCTTTCTGATTCGGTGGCTCTATCTTTTTCTCCGCCACCTCTTTTTTTAACCTCTTCGATAAAACAGTCACATATACTTTATACCGTGTTGGAATTAGTGTCACTCCTTTATAATCTTTAACTTCCTCCCCTTTGCCTTTCTTCACTATTGGTATCACTACACCTTCTTTCCATAACTCTGGCCATCCCTCTCCTCTCCATACTCTATCGCACATTATCCATGCCCATTCCTTTAATTCTGTCCCACACATATTTCCATACTTCATTTGGAATCTCATCTATACCAGGCGCCTTTCCATCTTTCATCATCCCTAATACCTTGACTATTTCCTCCCTTGTAATGTCCTCCTCCTCATCTGTTCCCTACCATCTTTTCCTCTTTTCCTAACTTTCCTCTCTACCCCTCCTAGTAATTCCATAAAATATTTTTTCCATTCTACCATCTCAATATCCTGGTTTACTCTTTTCTTTCTTCTTCTCTCTCTATTTACCACCTTCCAAACCTCTTCTTCCGTCCTAGCCTTCTCCGCTTCTTCAAACCTTTTATTTTCCTCCTCTTTTTTTTTGATCACACAACTCAGTATACGCCTTCTTTTTTCTCCTATATTCTTCTCCACTACTTGTCCCTTTTCTCCATTTTCTTAATTCCCTTTCCACTTCCTTCTTCTTCTGTTTACAATTCTCATCCCATCCACTTCTATCCCCTCCTTCACTAACTTCTTTTTTGCTTGTGCACTCTAATACTCCTTTTATTTATCTTATCATTATTTCCATTTCCTCGTTTACATTTCCTTCTCCCATTTTGATATTCTTGACTTTTTCTTTAAACTGTTCTTTACCTTCCATTGACCAATCCCCTCTTCCTGCTCTTTTTACTTTTTCTTCCTTTTTAGCCTTATTTTTATTACTCATTTCTCCCTCTATTGTCACTATTATGGGAAAGTGATCCGAATCTATATAATTTCCTACCTTTAGTTTCTTAACCTTCTCTCTTACCTCGTCGTCCACTACCACATAATCAATTACCGTTCCCCTATTTCCTCCTGAACGTGTACATTCCCCTTCCTCATCCCCCTCTATACTTCCGTTTAGGATAAACCATCCCATCTCCCCTAGGCTCTTTAACAACTTTTCCCTCCCCATTCAGTATCTTGTCTTTGGATTTTCTTCCTCGCTCTCCATCGCATTCCCTTCCTCCTCTATCTCCCGTTCTCGCATTAAAATCTCCTATTATAAGCCTAATCTCTTGCTTATTTTCTTCCATCAGTTCTCTCATCTCCTCTGATTTCTCCTGCATATCACCGTTCACATAAACCCCCACTATCTTCCACCTCTCTCCTTCCATATTTATCTCTTCTACTATTAATCCTTCTTTATGTTCTTTCAACTCTTTTTTATCCTTCTCTGTTATACATTCTTTCCTTACTCCCATCACCATTCCTCCCATTGCTCTGCCTTTTTTATTCTTCCCCTTAGCATTTTGAACCTGCGATTCGTAACCTCTTGGTAATCTTCCCCTTACTCTTTCCCATCCCTTTTCATCTAACCACGTCTTCATCATTACTACTACTCCTCATTGTGTCTAATTTCTCATGAACTCCCTATCCTTTCTTTCTAAGCCTGCTATATTCCAGTAGCATATCTTCCAATCTTCCCTACTTTTGTTTCTCCTCTCTTTTTCTTTCCTACTATTTCTTATTTCTTTATCTCCCGTTCCTTTCTCTCATAGTTTTCCGACACCTCATTATTTACTATCTCTTCCCTGTCCTCGTCCCAATTCCCCCATACACCTTCTATCTGTATTCTCCCATACTTAACCCATGTTCTTCTTCCCTTTTTTCTTTTGTCTTCCGCTATTTTCCTTAACTTATACTGCATCTTCCTTTCTACGCATGTCAAATCATCCTCTATTCTCTCCGAGCTTCCATATAACACCCTCTTCTTTGTCATCACTTCCCTCTTATGTCCCAATTTCTTTAGTTTCACTAGTACCAGTCTCTCCCCTTTTCGCTCTTCCCTTCCTACACTTCGCACTTCCTCTATCTCTACCTTAGCATCAATCCTTTTTAGTACTTCTTCTACTCCTTCCATCAGCTCCTTGCCCTCTAATCTTAGACCCTTTATCACTATGTTTCTTTTGCTTTCTTTTCTCTCTTTCTTTTCTATTCTTTGTTCTATTTTTCTCAGCCTTTCCTTCTCCTTATTCCCACTCTCCCCACATCCAAACTCACGGTTTGAGCTTTCTATTTTTTTTATTCCGCCTTCTAACTCATCTACCTTTTTATTAGGCTCATCCTTCTTTTCTAGTCTGTGCTCCAACGTCTGCATCCTTTTCTCTAGCTTTCCCCTGACTTCTTCCCATTTCCTCATTTCTTTCCTAAGTTCGGCCATTTCCTGCCGAATTTCTTTCCTTATTTCCTCTACCCTTTTCTCCTGCTTTTCTTCTTACATCCCCATTACTTCTATCATCATTTCGCGCGTTTCTTTCAATCTTTCCTTTTCCAACGGATCTTTAGCCTCAGCTCTGTCTCTTTCTGTCCCCTTATTTTTCTCATCCTTCTCTACAAAACCATGTTTTTCCGGCGGCGATCTGTACACTTTTAGATTTTTCATGCTTGACTCTATATCTTCCTTGTCTTCACTGCTTCCCCTCTCCCCTCTCTTCCTTTTGATGGATGCCTCAATCGATCCCACGCTCTTCGCCCGCAATCTATCCTTTTCTACCGTTTTCTTATACTTTCCCCTTGTCCTACTTTCTTTGTTCTCCCCTATCGGTGTACTGAAAACTTCCTGGTCTAAAACCCTGCTTTCCTTGCTGGTACTCGCTCCGCTAGCCATTAATTCAATTCAAATATAAATATTGTTTAAATAATTACCAGTCATTGGCAAGACATTTTCGGTCGATTCTGCAAAAAAAAAATGGAGCCTATTCATTGTGACATACGAAAACTGTGTATTTGTTTATAAAAATTGTTTAAATAATGCTTCCAAGCAGTAGATATTTTTAAATAGTCATAATTAGGCATACATTTCTCTCATATTCTATATAAAAACTGTGAATTTCAAACAACTAATCATTGCCAATCACAAAAAATGGCTTTTGTTAATTAATTTGTTTAAAAAATTATAAACAATTTTTTTTCTTACTCTAACCTACTGAAAACTATTGCTAGATAGTAATTACACTGACTTAAGCCCTTCTTTAGTCAATTCGCAGATCTTACAAAAAAAGGTACATCTGAAAAGTTAGGACAAAAATATTGTTTATTTTGTTGTTAAGTAAAAAAATTTGGTTTAGCCAATTCGAAATTCTCGCACCGACTCGATATACGCGAAAGCCTTACAGGCATTAAAAAAAACGTCAAAATCCATTGAAAATTGGGTTGTAGACAAACCTTTTGTCCACAAAAAGTGCTTTTGGCTACACTGTGCGACGTTTCGGATTTATGTTGTCTAGAAATATAAAGAAAAATATAAACATGAGAACAAAATGAAGTGTTTCATAAAATTTTGCATTTTACAAATTTAGAGGTATCGACGTATACAAACGATAAGGTTCTATCTTGGTACATGCATATTGAAAGGTTCTATCTCGGGTTGTGAGGTTCTGAAACTTCAGAATCCCACATGTAACTTCAGGGTGGCCACCCACCTGGGAGAACCGGGAGAGAGCCGGGACGAAGTTGAATGGGAAGAAAACTGCGATAAAGCCTGGACTGAAATGTTATACCAGGAAATTTTCCGCATTTCATAATTCTCGCGTTTTGTCGCTTGTAAATTGTTGTGAAATCAACCTTTTCCGACAATTTCAGGTTCGTTTCAACAATATATGTGGGCATCCACATGGAAAGGGCCCTTATGGCGGGTTCTATTTAGTAGGTATTCGCTTTTTTCTAACTCAGGGTCAAAATTATTATTTTTGGGTTTGAATGGTGGATGATATTAGGACCTATTGAGTACGGACATGACCTTGATATTTACCGGATATGACAGACAGCGCCCGCGGCGGCCAAAGCCGAAAATCCCTTAGGGATAGAAATGTGAAATTTACATAAGATAGCACGTATTCATTGTTTTTAAATATAATAAATGCATAAATGATTGCTTTAAAAACGTTATAACATTTTTCAAACCGAAGCAAAATAACAGAGGAAACTTTCTTGCAAAAAGATTTCGTGAAAAATTTGTCTTTTCATTCCAGCTAAACCCGTACTAGTTTCGTAGTTGGTCACCAACATAACCTTAAAAATTACCGGTCGAATGTCAACAAGCGGATTGATAATGAATTATTTAATTAAAACAGGATTTCAAGCTATAAGTCTTTCAATCGATTTTCATCCTGAAACACTCAATAAGAGAAAAAGTTTAGCAGTCATTCAGGTGGTGAGGGTGCAGGAGTTGAAAGTGAATAGAATAAGCAAAATTCAGTGCAGCGTAATCAGACAAACGTCTGTTAGTTCTCCCACATACGACGTTAAATTACAGGTGTTTATTAATTAAAAAATATATTGTAACATAAAGAGAAGTATTAGGGAAATCTATAATTATAATTATAAATTTCCTAAAAGTTTTCTTTATGTTAAAAATATTAATAAATTAGAAATGAGATACAGCACACTCACTGTGAAAAATTCAAGTAAAAAATTACGTATAGAATTGCCTTAAATTTTCTTCTTGATAAATGTTTCTGTAAACATTAACCTTCACTTTATGAACTTAGCAATAAAAATGTGCCACAGGAATCTTAGGACATAAAAATACTAGTGGTATTTTTATCAGGAATTGTGTAATTTTCACACTAGAATATTCGTATGTTTGAAATAGAGAAAACTAGGAATATGTTACGTACATAAGGGTGGTCAAAAAATATTTTTTTTTTTAGAGGACAACGATACCCTATGGGTGTGACACCCCTAACATACCCCCACGGGACCCTGAAAACTACCCTTAAAACCAAAAATGTCAATTTTTTATGAAATCGACCTTTTGAGCACTTTATTCTCGTTTTTTTACCAAAAATTATTTGTAATATTCTAGTGGAATATTTATCAACATTGGTTAATAAATTTTCAATTATTTGAACAAATTTAATTTGTTTAAATAATTTTCTTTCTATTTTTCAAAATAATAATTATGATTATTTCTTCAGTGGAATATTGATCAACACTGGTTAATTAATTTTTAAATGTTTAAACAAATTCCATCTGCTTAAATAATTTTGTGTTCAAAAATTCGTTTTTTTCATATAAAATATTACTGTATTATCGTTAAGTGACATAAATTTATTTTCAGATATTTTCCAATCGTTGAGGTAATAAATTATTATTTATTTTCAACAGCCTTTAATTTGTTTCAACAATATTTTTTTCACCAAATTTTCAGTTTTTCTTTACTGCTGTTTATATTAAAACTTCTGATTGTTGGAAACAACAATTTTGTTATATTTCTGAATTGATTTTAAACAAATGGAATTTGTTTACATAATTTAAAATTGATTAATCAATGTTGATAAATATTCCAGAAAAGAAATGGTAATAATTTTTAATTTTTAAAAATTTAGAAAAAAATATTATTTAAACAGATTCCATTTATTTAAATAATTGAAAATTAATGAACCAATAGTAATAAATATTCCACTAGACCAAAGAAATAATTTTGAGTAAAAAAAAATACTAACAATAAAATACTTAATGTCATTTAAATTAAAATAACATATACTAGCATTACTTTTACAAAAATAATAGATCGTATATATATATATATGTGCGATTATATATAATATTATTTACCCAATTAACACAATAATTTGCCCACATACCTTTTTCGAAAAACAAGAATATTGAAGTGCTTTATATGATATTTGTAATCCGATAGACTTGTCATAGACATCAGATAAATTCAAAACTCAACTCCGATCAAACCGTTTAATAAACTGGAGCAAAAGTTTTTTTCGCTGAATCGAGATTTTATCAGTTTTTCTACAGACACTCTCGTTATTTGATAGTTAAACTCTTATTTTCAGTATAAATTTATTTATTTTCAATCGCATGTAAACAAGTGGAATTCATCCCTAAGAAATTGCCGCTTTTAGGCAACAGATGGCGCCAGGCTGTTTCCGTGGCCGTACTCAATACTGAATCTATTGGTACTGTTTTCATGTCCCGAAATCACCCGGAGTTGGGTACATTTCATGTTCGATAAAAAAATATAACACGTGCACTTATTGCACTCTTCACCTTTAGATGCGTTTTTCTCGAAAAGTAGATTTTCGAAGTACCATCTTCAAAAATGCTATATGACCCTATACGTAACTCCATACCGGCCGCGAGGGCCCTCTTCTTGCGGACAGCCACATATAATTGTATATAATAATCAACAATTTATTCAATCTCTCCACATTGAAGCTCTTATGTTTCCGTTCGCTTTTCGCGTGCTTTTTCTCTCCCTGGAATTGTTCCCATTGCATGGAAATGCCTTATCGTTGATAACGATATCGTTGAACGAATTGTTTAATTTTTAACGCTTCAGGTTTGAATTCATTAATTTTGAAAGTTTCCAATTAGAAAGCAGATAAGTTTTAGAGTGTTTAGAATAATTAAACTTTAAAGGTTCATATTATTTCTCGCAATATTTAAAATTCTACAATTTAGAACGGTGAAAATGACAGTGATTTTTTTGACAGAAATCACATTGTTTAGTAAAAAATGTATCCAATCGCTTTGGATGTCACTAGGTACGACACGATATGATACTTATTAATAATATATTTATCATCTTTGAAAATTCTATAATTTCAATTTAAATCTACAGTTTTGAATGCGCAATTCTAAAACAGTTAATCTTAGATGCCTTGAAACTAAAGTTTTTTTTACTTCACAATGCTGTAGTTTCAAATTTAAATATTGAAAATGTCAGGACAATTTCGCAATTAAATCTTTTAAAATTTGATATTAAACGCCTTGATAGTCAGTTTTGAATTTAATAATTTTAGATCTGAATATAAAGTAATTTCGAATTGAAAAGCTGAAAATTGTGCAATTTCAAATATTTGAATCAAATGTATTGTAGCAATCTCGTCTTGTATCCTTTTTTTATTTTCAATGTAATATCTTGAAATTGTCCGATTTTCAGTTGAAGATTTAAACAAATAAATCATTTCAAATTGAAAAATATTTAATCAGAAAATTTCAAGAATGAATAATAATTCTAAAGAAAGTGTTAAAAATTGAACGATTTGAAATGAAAAAATTAAAAACTTTGTTGCTTAAAATCAAAATAGATAAAAATGTATCTACTTGAAGTGGATACCTCAGTAACTGAATAATTTCTTTAATTTTGAATGGTTACAATTGTAGAGTTCTGAATTTTAATGTGAACGCTAAATTTTCAATTTTCCCCGTTCATTAATTTTAATTTTGCAATTAAAATTAAATAGGTTGAATTTTGAAAAGTGAAATTAACGTTTCAAACATTATTAATCATTTAAATTTTAAAGGCTTTGAATATAAAAAAAAAGTTTTTATGTCATCATTTTTGGTGACCAATTTTTTTTCAGTTTTTAATGAAGTTTAGATTCGTTTATGTTTCAACGTTCCGGAGTATAACATTTTTTCATTTTTAATGTTTTTGATTTAAAATTGCTATTAATTTTGAACGTTTTCTTAGAATAATTCAATTGATTTTTTGATTTCAGAAGAATTTGTCTAATCAGTTTTAATGTTAAATAAATTTTTGTGTAGTAACAACTTAAAATTGTAGAATTTCAGAAGCTTTCACTCTAAAAGATTTAATTTAGTTTTCAATTTCAAATTGTCAAATTTTAATCGCTTGGAATTTAAAATTATTCAAATTCAAAAGTTTTTAATTATTTAATTTATTTAATATTTAATTTGTAATGTTTTAAAATTGTCGAATTTTCGAAATTTTAATCTGAAGTCATTCAATTTCGAGATTCTTTAATTCAAAATAAAATTGTTTAATTTTAAACGCTTTGAATTAGAAATGATACAGTTCAACTGATTTCTGATGAAACTGCCCAATTTTCAAAATTTTATTGAGAAATTTTTTAATTTTTAGACCTTATGTTTTAAGATTTTTTAATTTCAAAATATCTAATTTTAACGCTTTTATTAAGGAATGATACAAGGTCAATTCCTTTTCATTCCATTCGAAATTTCGTCCTTTTTCAAAATGTTTAAAATAGTTTGAGAGTTATTAAGTATTAATTATTGTTTCGAAAATGTTTAAAATATATTTAAAAATTGGTTTAATAATGGATTTTTAAATTGTTTATATTTTTAATGGTAGGAAATAAAAACCCAGAGACGTGAACGCGCGCTTCGCGCGCCTGCATTTACTGCAAGTACATAACAAAACACATCTCTGTATTTTTCTTTATTAGACACAACATTTCCTTATCCTACATATTAAATGATTGAAAGTCAATATATTTCTTGTAAAAATGTTTGCTGATGCTCATCGACTTCCGAAATTGATCACATGTGAAAAACTGTGTTTCGCAAGGAAAGTATATTTTTTTCTTAACCGGGAGAAGTTACCTGGGAGAAAGCCGGGAGACGAAAATTATAAAAATAGTGGCCACCCTGAACTTGTATTAGGAACACCAGCTCCCTCAACTTTATGGACCTTTTAATATGCATGTTCCGAGCTAGAACCTTTCAATATGCGTGTTCTGAGATAGAACCTTGTCATTTGGACACGTCAATATGGTATTGGTGTTTAAAGTAGGATAAAAGCACTAAATTCCTATATGTATCCTGTCTAAATGTTTATTTATTTTATTGTTTACTTTGAATAAATGTGTTTAGATGTGTGCCTTTCTAAATTTGGTCATTTTTGCTTCTTGGGGTTGAAAAAGTTGTTTCCATTTTCTAGGAAATTTTGTCATAAGTTAAATTTTGGACTTTAAATAGGAATTCAAATTTTGATTTAATCTGAATTGTATTTATTTACTTAAATTCGACAAAATCCTACAGCTATAACTCTTACTTATTTATCATACTTTTCAACCTTTTTTTATAATAATGCAGTAGCTCAAATGGACAGGGCGTACTATGGGTTGTGTATGGAATATCTTAGAACAGTAAGTACATCAACTTCATGAAAACAACTTCAAAGGAGGTCACAGTCACAACTCATGGTACGACTATACTTTTAATGTACGACCGTCCAACGACTTTCTAAGAAAAAGTGGCGACAAGTTAATAAAATAAATGTTTTTATTAATACCTTTTAAAAGTGTGGCTCAAAGACTTTTCTTGCTTTATATAGATTTTTATTGTATCGCACTTAAACACAAAACACTTTTTATTTAGGAAGTTTCTTTTGATTTTTTTTTGTCTTACATAATATACATACTCATGAAAACTATGGAATTCTTTATTTACATGCTATCAAATGGTTTACACTTGTGCTTCGTTCTGCTCATAACATGAGCCACAGACACATGCATACAAAAAACACACTAATATTAAACGTCCCATGTGTGGGGATCCCTCTCGCGCTGTTCCCGAACTCATTGTTATAGCGAGATTCGAGTGTACATACCTTTTGTTATAACTGCATTTTTTAAATGTTTCAAACTACAATATATTAATTCCGGAATACGAAGTGCCTTCCGAAATCACATCTTGCGAAATGGATTATATTAATAATACTGAATTACATTTTTTTTTAAGAATGGGCGCGTATCAAAAAACTTGTGATCCGAAAATCTATTCAGCAAGGTCGAGATGTCAAACATGGACTGAAAACACCACACAAAAACGTTCACCAAATATAATAAGTAAGCAAAATACCGTTGATTATTTTTATTTTATCTCCTGCATATGTCTTTATAGAAAAATTAGTCAAAGCAGGCGATATGGACGTACCAAAAAGTGTTCCGTAGCCTATTTAAATATAGAAATTTAAAGTGTTTAACTTATATAATTTTCAATATAAAAGATTTAATTATATATTAGGGTATTCATTATTTTTGCAATGCCGGAATTTTTTTACCCCCCCCCCCCCCACCTAAAATTTTCAACATAAGTAAAACAAAATTCGTGCAAAATGTGAGAAAGATCGGTTCATATTAACACGTGCCCCTGAGCTGTTCAAATTTTAAATGGAAAATACACGTATTTTTCAGCCCTCTTTACTCAAATATTCATAACCTTTCTTGCAGTAGACATAAATGAATGACACTTTGCTGAGTTTTAGGACATAACACAAAGACATAAAACCTAGATTTTTCAGAATTTTTGGAATTTATTATAATTGAGTTTGAGCTCTCCAAAGTACACATTTTTCGTTTTCTCTACTGGGAGCCTTATAAATTCGCATTAGCTTTTTGCCAAACACATGTTCACGAATTTTGAATTGTGTAAATTGTCTCGTGAGATTCACGAGTTCATGTTGGACCTATGTACGTTTATAAAAATTGAGTATATGGCCCAAATATTGATCAGACGTTGGGAAAGGTGAGATGACCATACAAAAATCGTGGACAATCACGACGTAGACCTACATATGCGGCAATTTTTTCCGATTTATTATTATAATTTTTATGAATTATTATTAGTATCAATAAATAATTATTTATCTATTAAACAATTATTATTATGATTAATTTTTCCGGAACTTTTCAGTGATTCTTAGTATTCCATTTTTTTTTTCAAGCATCAGCTGACGCATATATGAAACAATTTTCTTTAAGACTTGTCCAATTTACACTTACTATCATTAAGTACATGGAGAAATTATCACTATTGAAATAACTGTGGTGTCGTCGTAATCCTGGACCATGACGCAACTGATAAAAAAAGTACAATACTTACTTGGCAGGGTACTACGAACGGTATGACAATTTACTATTGTCTTGGTACTTTGCCCAATAATTGCGAGATGGTCAACTATTACGATAACACTATTGTTGTAAAATTAATAATAATAATTGTTTAATATACAAATAATTCTTCATTGATAATAATAATAAATCATAAAAATCATAATAATAAATCGGAAAAAATTGCCCCATAATTAGGTCTACGTCGTGATTGTCGACGATTTTTGTATGGTCGTCTCACCTTTCCCAACATCTTATCAATATTTGGGCCATATACACAGTCTTTATGAACATACAAAGGTTCAAAATGAACTCAAGAATTTCGTGCAACAATTTACACAACCCAAAATTCGTGAACATGTGTTTAGCAAAAAGATAAATGCGAATTTACAAGGCTCCCAGTAGAAAAAACGAAAAATGTGTACTTTCAAGAGAACAAACTCAATGATAATATATTCCAAAAGTTCTGAAAAAATAGGGTTTCATCTTTGTATAATGTCCTAATACTCAGCCAAGTTTCATTCATTTATGTCTACTTCAAGAAAAGTTATGAATATTTGAGTAAAGAGGGCTGAAAACTACGTGTATTTTCCACTGAAAATTTCAACAGCTTGGGGGAACGTGTTAATATGAACCGATTTTTTCTCACATTTTTCGATTTTTTTTTTATTTATTGACTTGGCTCAAAAGTACGACGGACGGATGGACACCCGACCGAAAGTATAAGTGTTTCAGCCCGGGGCTACAAAACCCTAAAAATGGCGATATTACCCTAAAGTTAAGTTAATTTCGTTCTTGCAATGAGTGATGATTACACTAGATATTTAATTACTATTTCGAATTATATTGCTTTGTCAAGTTTCTCACGTAATATAGTATACATCTCTTCTATTTAAAATATTTGTAATAATGGTTTGATATTTTTAAATAGGCCAAGGTATAAAACGTAGTACGAGCGCTGGAGCTGTTCGAAAACCATGGCGATGACTAATTAAGTGCCTTTTTGGCGTAATTTAAGTAATTTATTGTATAAATTAACACTGCAATGTAATGAGAATTCCATCCAGTGCCTCATATTATATTTAAAATAAATTTGTTTATTACAGCAATAATGACTACAATTTATCACAAGTACCATTCATTTCTTCCTCAAAAATTCTTACCCTTAAAATCAATATAACATCGGCATGAAAAGTTTTATTTTGCATCCCTGCAGAGCGAATGCCAAATAGGTGATTTCAGAGCAATGTAAAAAACAACTGGCGGCGCATGCGCAGTTCTCAATTCGACGATTTGGCTTCCTTGGCAAGAAATAAAAATGACGTTAGATCTAGCGCCGGTAGATGGCGAGACACCTAACTACGTATCGATTCGATACTATCGAACACAGCCTGACCTCAATGAACCTCTTAAATAAACGCACATTTCTGTTATCTTGTGATTCACTCTTACAGGTATCAAAAAATCGCACTTATCTCCCAGGAATAAAAAACCTATTGAAATGGTACCTGTGAATTGCGTATCTTAGAATTACAGATACAGATATTTAAAACTGAATTGGTTTGCGACTATTGGAATCGGTCAGTTCTGCAGACGCGGCTTAGAATCTGCATTGCTCTGCAGTGTCCATTTCAAGCAAAGTCATATACATATTGAGATTAGGTTGCCATATTTCATACGAAATTTATTATTAAAAAATTATTGTGCGTTATTGCACAACATACTTAATATTAGTGCTGATATTCTGTCCATTTTTTTCTCCAAAATATTTCATATACGGAAACCTAGTCGTAATGAAGAAATCTATGTATAAATTTCTTTGAAAATGGAGCCTTGAATAACAAAAAATTACATCGTTTGTACTGTATACACTGTCGGAAAAAAAGTGGTAACTCATTGTGTTTAAATTTCGAATTTTTTGAGAAGTCGAAATATCGAAAATCGCAAATATTGGTTTATTCGATATTTTAAATAAAATCTGATGCCATTTACTTTACGCATTTATTATTTGTTGGGATGTAGATTGTAGATAGGAAATTAGATAGACAATATAATTATAAATTCAGTCTCGCTCTAATCCCTTTGATCCTACGTCCTTGCTTATGTTCAACCGCCCGTCACCTCACTTCCGCAATCGGAATTAAAGATCTAATTTAATTGAAGCCAGGAAAACGGAACAAATAGATTAAACACAGGTTTTTCTTTGTTAGGCTATTTTTAACCAATTTTATTATATGAACTTCACAAATTTGTACATTTGGGGCATTACTTCTCAAAAGATTATAGTTGGCCGATCTAAGTTAAACTTGGAAAAAATGTTATGTTATTAGCCAGCAGTTTATGGGGGACAACATTTTTTCATTTGGATAAATATTTACTGTGGCATAACGGATGCAAATTTTTGGATTTGCGAGGGTATCATCTAATTTGGTAATTTGTACCTCTTCTAATGGCGATAAAAAATGTTATGTTATTATATAAGAGAAATTCAAACAACACTTCCAGACAAATATTTGTCTGGAAGTGTTGTTTGAATTTCTCTTATATAAATTATCCCAGACGTTAAAACATTATTGAGGATTTACCATCTTTCCTCTATCTACTTATGTTATGTTATTAAAAATTGCATTTATGAGTTACTGGGGTTGACTTACATGTAAAGATCTCAAAAGAGTACTTCTGAAAATTCCCGTCATTATAAACTTTCCTCTATAAGGAAGAAATAAACTAATAAACTTTAAGAATTATTTGTTGACAACTGAGTTTTAAGGAGTCATATTTACTATAAAAAACATGATGGTACACAACTTCCAATGCTCTAATATCCGCCAGAGATGGCATAAAAATTACAAAGTTTATTATTCATTACCTATATGTAAAAAAAAGTTCCAATTTTTACGTGATTATGATATCATTTAAAAAAAATTAAAAGTTTAAACGCACTAACATAATTATTTGTTCAAACTTTTTTTTTTTAGAAGATGCTTTATGGAGAAAAATTAAGCAAAAATACTTCAGAAAAGGAAATCAAATAACTATTGTCCCAAATTTTAAATAACTGAAAAGTAGTATGTTTCATCTCCTTAAAATCAGTTTTTCATCCCTTAATTTATGTCGACATCGTGATTTACGAATTTACGATGAGGAAGGGTGTGGGGACAGGCAAAAGAACATTGTAAAATTGTTCCTGTGGAAAGAGCGATGATCATAGGATTCCTAAAGAGCACTCACCCTGAACATTATCACGTGTGTCTGATGACACATGCATACTCACATGAGAAATCACTCGATAGGTGGCTTCTAAAAGCGACAAGCGCACGCCCAAAAAGGCAACAGAGCGTAGTTCCAACTTCCCAACTGTTGCATTACCTTCATAGTTGACGCGTAAAGTAGCAATAGAACCAGAAAGTGTGTGGGAAATATAGTAGACCCCCAGGAGCGCCAATGTCACTTAACAAATTCTTTTCCCTGATATTAAATTCTTAATAAGAACATGAATTGCTAATTACAGGCTTCACAGTCTACCTTCTATTTATCCCCTTTTCACCTCAGTTTAAAAATAAATTTCCCTCTTTTCCCCTTAAATACGAACAGAATTAGTTGAACCTAATACAAATCTACATTTTAAGGTGTTTCTGTTCCTTATATGTATACACTATACATACGTATTTTTATCAGTAAAACCCTGATTTTAAAATATTACATTAATTAGAGAATAAAGTGGATATAACGTAGTTGTAATTCTTGTAAAGCATACATTACAAAATGAAAACCAATATTTTATTAACAAGACATTTTTGTAAAAAAATCTCGTAATATGGTAGGCATACAAATGGATCGAGTCGAATGTACCGTTAGTGGCTTATAATTAATTTAAAATACTCTTATGATCTATCAATATCTGCTTGAAGACTTGAAAAACTGCTGTGTGAATCGGTGGCCACAATGTTTCAAAGGCTAAGATACTGCGAAATAACACTTAATTTTCTGCAATTATGCTGATTGAAGATGGCTTTATTCGTCATTTTTTAAAAGTTATCTTGGAAGGACTGTCTATATTGTCAATTTGAAAACATCCTTAAGAAAATAAATTTATCCTGATAATACCTTAACTTAAATTCTCTTTAAGAAGTGCAGAGAAACGAGCAACGAATTTTCGAACAATTTTGAAAGGATTTATTGATTAATTGGTTAATTGATTGCTAATTAAAAATTTTGTATTCAATAATTTATTAATGATTAATTTTTTTACACGTCTAGTCGTCTACCCTCAAACAAATTCAGCATTCTTCGTAAGTGATACTTCAACTATGTCCAGTTGTCCACGCTCAACTACTGTAATTAAATTCTAGCAAAAAATGTGTATATTTTTAGATTTCTTACATAAATGTATAGCGATGCACTTTATTAATCTTATTCTGTTTATAACTATCATAATAAATTTATACGTTCCACAGTTATTGTAAATATGTTTTAAAGGATATTATATAAATATTCTTCAACAGAAACCGTTAATATTAATTTTATTTCTCTAACTGTAAAATACCTGAAATCATATATGTCCACCTTAAAACCAAGATCAGAGTTTAAAAAACAAGCACTGGCTATTATTTATTATCACTATGCTCAATACACATTAAAAAGCATTTTCGAGCACGGTGACACGTGTTAATATTGGAATTTCGAAAAAATACGGATTTTCTTTCTCCGGAAATGGAAACTTTGGGGGGGGGGAGTGTCTTGCCCTCTATAGTAAAACAATGTTGCAATGCATTTTTGGACGCTGAAGGCGCTTTCACACGATTGCAGATCAGCAGATTGCATGCAGAAAGTCCACTAGAGTGAAAGAGATGGAGAACAGCCTGTCTCTTTCACTCTTGTGAACTTTCTGCATGCAATCTGCTTATCTGCAATCGTGTGAAAGCACCCTGAGCATGGTAGAGTTTAAAAAGTTACAATAAATTACCTAATATTTCCGGAAATTTTGGAAAATGTATGGTAACTATAACACGATGGTAATAGGCATTACGGTAATTTCTACTGCGACAAAAACACGATGAATAATCATCGTCGTAAGTTCTAAAACACAGTGAAACCTTACTTCAGTAGGAAAATTTACTGCGATGCGGTGTAAACTGCCTCATAGTACTTTGCAGGTTTGACCAATTTACAAAAATGGATTTAGGAAAATCAGAGTTTCTCTAAAAGCCTAGGAAATTAGTTAAATTCGGGAATTTAGGAATTTAGAACACTTTCAGATCATTTTTCTAAATGCCTAAAGCATTTTAGGTATTTAGAAAAGAATGAAATTTAAGCTCAGAATTAATCTTTTTTATTTATATAATGCGTCTAGAGCTTAAAACTAAAATACATTAAAATAGTATAATAGGAATTGTTACAAAGAGATTTGAAAACGTTTGACAATGTATACAATTTGTTGAATAAACAATGTGCAAAAATGTACAACAATGTACGAAGTACAAAAAGTAATGGAGAGAAATTACCGAGGTCGTATTATCATTTGTAAAAAATGTATGAACTCTTTAAGTATCGTTGGTGAAGTGAATGTAATAAAACAGAGAAATAAGAAGAATCAAATTATAAACCTGGAAAGAATCGGTGCCAAAGTCATAAGGGCACCCAGTGGACACAAAATTTAGCGACGTCATTACGACATCGTTAGGACATCTTTACGACAACTTTACGACATCCTATGTCCATGTCGTTAAGATGTCTTTACGATATCGTAAAGACGTACGATCTGACGATTTCTTTTCGACCTCGTAAAGGCATCTTAACGACATGGACATAGGATGGCTTGAAGTCGTCGTAAAGATCTTATAACGATGTCATAAAGACGTCGTCAAATTTTGTGCCCATTGGGTATGTTTGTTTTAAGGTCGGAATAAAGGCTAACTCTTGTTGCCTAGTGTAGGCTCAATGAAAACTGTCAAAATTTTGTTTTTAAGTAAAAAAAAAAAATTAGAGAGAAACCTAAAACTCACCGTTGAACTTTTTATAAACGTTTTTTTTTTATACTTGATACTTACATTTCTGTTGTCTTTAATGGGTCAGGGTTGTGATAAATAATATGCAATCAACTGAAATGTATTTAAATTGCTTCTTCATGGAGAAAGCCTTGAAAAGGTTTGAACTTAATTTTTTGACACATATTGAAATAATTCGACCTCAGGAGTCCAAAAATGAGGGTTTTAAAAAATATCCATGTGTGTGTGTAAGTGTGCCAACAATACTCTTTTTATGATAAATCGAAAACAAGAAGAGCTAGGGTCCTGAAATTTGAAGATATTGTAATTCTTAATAATACCAATTGTTCATTGAGTTTAGAGCCGGATCAGATAAGCCCGGGTAAAAATGCGTCGACTTGATTTTGACTTGATTTCATCTTGAGTTCGACTTCAAGACGATTATGTCTGGCTGCGTCTCCAAAATGAGACGAGACATCAGATAATGTTTCACTTTTATGGTATCAGCGCATCAGGGTGATTTCAAATCAGCGTAAACGTATCTGAAGACGAACCTTTTTGGACTCAGAAGTGAGAAAGTTAACAGATGCGAAGGACTAAAATTGATGAATGAAAAATTTACAATTTTTAAATTAATTATTTTGAATTTGACAATCCAGAATCTGTAGATCTCGACGACTATAGTGACGCATGTCGAGCCAATAATTCTCGCTGCTTGTTCGTGATCAATCGTTCCTTCTTTGTCATTTCTCAATCGAACTGGGTTCGAAATTTGACATTTTTCACAAACATATACAAATTTCCTGTCAATGTAACCCCTAGAATGAATACATTAACCATTGAAGATACGGAAATCAAAATTTTGGTAAATCTACATCTTTTTGATTAAGTTTTATGCACAGATGGACCGAGCAGATTGATTCGGTTTGTCTGTTTATCGTATTGTTTGCTCGATATGCATCACTCTATAGCTGTAAAAAATGTGCTTTAAAAAGATTAAAATTGTAATTTTGTATAAGGATCTCTCGAGCCGTAAGAAATATGTGAAAAGAGACAACATGCTCTATATCGTCAACATTGTTTAACAATAATCAAAGAGTAGCTTTTATGACAGTCAGAATGACCCTTTCCTTTAGGGTAGCGTATACCTACTCTATTTAGACGACCTTTTTACTGTCTCAAGACATAAGATCATGGTCTCAGGATATGAAATAAAATCTGGCTCCATCTAAAAACTGAGACATCGAAAGATCCCAGTGGGCACAAAATTTGGCGACGTCTTTACGACATCGTTACGACATCCTTACGGAAACTTTACAACATCCTATGTCCATGTCATTGAGATGTCTTTACGATATCGTAAAGACGTACGATCTGACGACGCATTTTGGACATCGTAAAGACATCTTAACGACATGGATATAGGATGTCTTAAGGTCGTCGTAAAGATCGCGTAACGATGTCCTAAAGACGTCATTAAACTTTGTGCCCACTGGGATGTATTCACTTCGACTTTAATATATATATATTGATTGGGGGCAATTCAAGTCGGAACCAAGTCGAAGAATTTTTACTCAGGAGAATACATTTTTTCTGAGTATATATTTTCCTCAAAAATCGTTTTAGATGTGATTTTTTTGTAATTTAAATTATATTTGAGATAAAAACGTTATGCAGTCGAACTTATATAAGAAGAAACTTGATTGGAGCCTTCCAAGAACTGACGCCGCGCGGCGGTTTCGGAGAGGAGCCACGGGGGGATGTGCGGTGTTCACTCATGCATGAAAAAACGCACGCATGAAAAGCGCAGTACTCTAACGGCCTAGCTGGATAATGCGTCACGTTGCGCAACATTGCGACACGGCCCTGATGATTACGTTCGGAGAGCCTGGATTTGAGCCGAAGGTCAGAACTGAAACCGGGCTCAAATCCAAGTTCGACTGTACTTAAAGTTTGATGAAATACATCATTTTTCATCAAAAAAGGTTGACCTTTTATCACAGTATTGGGAGTAATACCAGACCTCATAAGCCGAATTTTTTCAAACAAGGAGTGGTACTTAGTTAATTTAATTCAATATAATATTTGTAGCTCTTCCTATACAAACATTTTCATCTTTAACCATTTTTGAAGTTTTTAATTTTTTGTTTATTAGTAATTTTTTTCAATATTAGTAATATAGCAATATAATAAGTACCACATTTCTTCATTTTGATAATTTGAATCGATTAATTTATTTAGAAACACTCTATAACTAAATGTGAGCGTCCACATGAACCCTATAGGTTGAAAAATGATTCGTCCAAAAATGAAGTTATAAAATATGCGTTAATAATAATATAATAATAATAATAATAATAAGATAGTAAGGAATAATGAGATGGTAGTTCTAAGAAAGCATCCACAGGCGACTGTTTTCAACTCCAACAATCGCCCCAGCGGGCACAACATTTGACGACGTCTTTACGACATCGTTACGAGATCTTTACGATGACTTTAAGACATCCTATGTCCATGTCATTAAGATGTATGTACGATGTCGAAAAGACATCGTCAGATCGTACGACGTCTTTACGATATCGTAAAGACATCTTAACGACATGGAAATAGGTTGTCGTAAAGATGTCGTGAAGACGTCGCCAAATTTTGTGCCCACTGGGGCGGCCGCTATGTAAGCATAACAGCGGTAAAAGACGAACTGCAAACTACCCAGTGGGCACACAATTTGACGATGTCTTTGCGACATCGTTGCGAGATATTTACGACTACTTTAAGACATCCTATGTCCATGTCGTTAATATGTCTTTACGATGTCGAAAAGACATCGTCAGATCGTATGACGTCTTTGCGATATCGTGAAGACATATGAACGACATGGACATAGGATGTCGTAAAGATGACGTAAAGACGTCGCCAAATTTTGTGCTCACTGGGTAGGTACACCATGCTCCTAATTTTGTACCTACAATATCATCGCCAAAGATTTCAAATATCATATTAAATTAACTTATAACATCCTCATCTCATCAGTCACTTGACTTAGTCCGTGGATTTGATTGAAAACCTGGTTCACCCGAGAACAAGTTTGAAAAAAAAAATAATATGCGTATATTCGTTATGATTAGAAGTATGTTTTGAATGGATGAATTGGATGTATTGAACAGACCTGTATGACTAAATAAAGCCATAATATATATACAGATTTGTCAATTTTATTATTGTATATAAGAGAACAAATTCTCAATTTTTCAGATACACCCATTTTTTAAGTATCAAATATATTCGTTTTGATGAAATGGATCCATTATTTTTTTTCAAACTTGTTCTCGGGTGAACCCGGTTTTTCATCATAGCCACGGACTAAGTCAAGTGACTGATGAGATGAGGATGTTATAAGTTAATTTAATACGATGTTTGAAATCTTTTGCGATGATCCAAGTGGACACAAAATTTTGCGACGTCTTTACGACATCTTTACGGCATCCTATGTCCATGTCGTTAAGAAGCCTTTACGATATCGTAAAGACGTCGTACGATCTGATGATGTATTTTCGACATCGTAAAGACATCTTAACAACATGGACATAGGATGTCTTAAAGTCGTCGTAAAGATCTCGTAACGATGTCGTAAAGACGTCGTCAAATTTTGTGCCCACTGGAATGTTGTAGGTACAAAATTAGGAGCATGGTATATTTTGGAGTTCGTACTTTACCGTTGTTATACTTAAACAGCGGCCGCGGTCGATGGAGGTGACAACAGTCGCTTCTGGATGCTTTCTTAGAGCTACCATCTGCCACTCCACAGGTTTTTAGTCGCTTGCTTCCTGATGGTCGAGAATGTTTCTTGTGATACGACAGGTCTTCAATAAAACCGCCTTCTGAGCTGCTGCCAGTACCCTACTGGCTCCTAAATGTTTAGGATGTTCAGTGCATATTGCGTACACATGGCCTGTAGCCGAAAACACAATAGGATGAATAGATACATGTTTCACATTCCTCCATATTGTCTTTACTTCATGCCTAATTATTAGCTCGCTATACTTATGGATCTTTGTTATATAGGTTGCCTGCAAATTTCGGTTAAGTGGACAAGCAATGTCGATGGTGTAGACTCTTCCACCTTTTTTTTCTCGCATCACGATGTAGGGTCGATTGGCTCGGAAGTAATGATTCGTCTGGATAGTAACATCCCAATATAAGATGTAATCTTCGTTTTCTAAAACGGACATTGGAATTTATCTATAGAAACGCATCCATTCTGTTAAGAGACCTAGGTCTAGGGCAGACTGTTGATGTATAATGCCCGCCACATCATTATGTCTGTGCGTATATTCTCTATCCTATGTCCATGCCGTTAAGATGTCTTCACGATATCGTAAAGATGTCGTACGATCTGACGATGTCTTTTCGACATCGTGAAGACTTCTTAACGACATAGACACAGGATGTCTTAAAGTCGTCGAAAAGATCTCGTAACGATGTCGTAAAGATGTTGTCAAATTTTGTGCCCACTGGGAAGATATGGGTCTTGTAACTAATGGAAATTTTTTGTATTTAAGATAATACGTGCTTTGCAGGGTGAAAACTTCATTTTACAAATTCCCTGATTTTTCCTTTGCCAATTTCTCATTTTCCCTGACCATTAATGTTTAAATACCAGCATTTTAATCTTGTAATATTTTTAACATCGGATCTTTTATGAACGGAATAAAACAATATTTAAGATATAAATTTAAAATTTTCAAATTAATTTATTTGAACCATAAAAGATGATTTTTTAACAAACTACTTGAATTTTCAACAAAATAATTAAATGTTTAACAAAATAATAGAACTTTCAACCTAAAAAGATGAATTCTCAACAAAAAAATGTAATTGTTGATATTTCAACCAAAAAAAAAAGATGAAATTTCATTCAAAAAATTTATTTTTAAACCAAAATGACGAATTTTCAACGAATAAAGATTCTTCAGCCATGAAAGAAAAAAATGTTCACCTAAATTGTTGAACCTACAATTTAAAAAAAAATTCAACAAAGTAGTTCAACTTTTATTCACGCAGTTAAATTTACAATTAAAAAAGATCACTATTTAACAAAATAGTTCAACTTTTAACCAAAGACATGAATTTTGAACTAAAAATATGAATTTTCAACAAAAAAAATGATTTCTTAACAAAGTGGTTCAACACAAATTTTCAAACAAAATAGTTGAATCCTCAAGCAAAGAAGATTAACCAAATGGGCACAAAATTTGACGACGTCTTTACGACATCGTTATGAGATCTTTGCGAAGACTTTAAGACATCCTATGTCCATGTCGTTAAGATGTTTATACGATGTCAAAAAGACATCGTCAGATCGTAGGACGTCTTTACGATATTGTAAAGACATCTTAACGACATGGACATAGGATGTCGTGAAGTTGTAAAGATGTAACGATGTCGTAAAGACGTTGCCAAATTTTGTGCCCACTGGGAAAGTAGTTCTTTTTTCATCCACGCAGTTGAATTTTCAATTAAAAAAGATCACTATTTAACAAAATAGATCAACTTTCAACCAAAGAGATAAATTTTCAACTAAAAATATGAATTTTCACTAAACAAATATTTCACCAAAGGGGATTACTTTTTAAGAACATTGTTGAATTTTCAACCAAACAGTTGCGTTTTTATTCAAAGAAGATGCAATTTATACTAAAATAGATGAATTTTTAAATTAAAAAGACAAATTTTCAAAAGAATAGGTGTATTTAATTACAAAAAATATTTCAGTTTGACTTTTCATAATCAAAATATGAGTTTTAAGTAAGAAGTAAGTTGTCCACGAAGGTACTTCAATTTTCAACCCAAAAAGACGAATTTTCAGCATAACAGTTTAATTTTCAATATAAAAAATGACTTTTTTAAACAAAATTGTTGAATTTTCAACCAAACAGTTGCATTTTTATCCAAGAAAGATGCAATTTCTACTAAAAGAGAATAATTTTTAAATTAAGGGACAAATTAAAGAAAAAAAGTTGAATTTTCATCCAAAAAATATTTCAGTTGACTTTTCAGCACCAAAATATGAATTTAATCAAAAGGTCAATTTTCGACGAAAATCGTTGAATTTTAAACCCAAAAAGACGAATTTTCAACAAAACAGTTGAATTTTCAACCAAAAAGGACTTTTTAACAAAATTGTTGCATTTTCAAACAAATAATAAAATTTATGATTAAAAAGATAATCTTCAAGAGGAAGCAACTGCATAAACAAAATATAAATACAAGGCTAAGAAATTACTGACAGATCATCAGATAATAGGCAATTCGCCCAGTACTGGCGCCCAGATAGCACCACAAATTCCGTGAAGATTTCCTGAAACTTGCATTGTAAGGTGGGAATATTGCATTGAAAGGTTAGGCCAAGGTTCGGTCAATCAAGAAAATGTCCGCTTGTGAGGGAATGTTGCATGGCAAGTTTCAGGACAGTTTGGAAGATTCATTTAGCTTAATTTGATGCGCAGTAGTTTTCTATGGGACCTATGGCTGCGCAGTAGTTTTTCTGACACTCCTAGTATACCACCAGACACACGTATCGTGATTATTTCCCATATTTAATTTAAAAAAAAGAAAAATTACGTACATAAATGAAGGGCCCCCCCCCCCCCCTTCCTTCCATAACAAATCTTAACAAAATCTCTCGACCCACCCCCCTTGAGCTGTTACGTAATTTCAGTACGGTCCCTTAAAAATACACCATATAATGAATGCGCAAAAACTACTTTGCGTAGAGTTGACCAAGAACTGTACTTTTGAGAACGAAAACAACTTGTTGTTTGAACAATTAAAAAAATATATAGAAAAGGTTTCAGAAATATTAAAGATTAACACTAGGGTGGTTCTTATTTATACTTGGTGGATTTTTTTTCTCGAATTTCTCTGCTCTGACCCCCCACTTTTGTTCGAATGCCAAAAAAAAATCTCCTCCCAAACTTGAGCAAAATCGGTTAATATTTAGGGGTGGCGCAAAGACCATGAAGTTTCCCATTGATTTAACATGGGAAAAAGTCAGCTTCTTGTAAATCTAATATTTAAACGCGATAATATGTTGCAAATAATTTCGTGTTTCAGTATGTTGTTCGGAATTCGTCAGAGAATAAGAATCAATCATAAATTTTGAGTTTGAATATTTTTAAGCCACTCTTATGGGTCCCCAAAGAAAACCTCATAAGTGACAAATTTGAATTTTACGTAATATTGCGGTTTATTGACGTTTTTTAAAAGCTAAAAAAAAAAGTAGTCATTAATCGGTAATTTAAGAACACTTTAAACATTTAAGAGTATTCTTAAAAAGCAAATTAGAACTTAAAAATATTTCAGTGTTTCGAAAAATAGCAAAAGTAAAATATTTGAACAAAAAACTTGTTTAAAAAATTTAAGTTTGTGTATACATCTACGAGTATTCATAATAAACAAATTAGTACTTGGAAATATTGAAATTTGTCGAAAATTTAGTGAGATAAAATGATTCTCCTGCTTTTTTATGTAAAATATATACTTGAACAAAAACGTATTATTTAAATAATTGTAAAATTGTTTAAAAAAATTATTTTATTGTTATCATTGATCAAATAACTCATAAAGTCTAGAAAATATGTTCATTTCGCGAATTAACTGAAAAAAAACAAATATTTAAACAAATTAATATTGTTTAAACAATTGAATATTAGTTAACAAATTACTAGGTATTATTAAATTACCGATTAATGATTTTTTTTTAACTTTTAAAAAGCGTCAATAAACCGCAATATTACGTAAAATTCAAAGTCACTTATGGGGCTTTCTTTGAGGACCCATAAGAGTGGCTTGAAATTAGTCAAACTCAAAATTTATGATTTATTCTTATTCTCTGACGAATTCTGAACAATATACTGAAACACGGAGTTATTTGTAACATAGTGTCGCGTTTAAATATTAGATTTACAAAAAGCTGACTTTTACCCTTATTAAATCAATGGGAAACTTCATGGTCTTTGCGCCACCCCTAAATATTAACCGATTTTGCTCAAATTTTGAGATTTTTTTTTTTTGGGCATTCGAACAAATCTGGGTGGTGAGAGCAGAGAAATTCGAAAAGTGAAAAATAAGGACCACCCTAATTAACACATATACCAAAAAAATGTAAATAGTATCTTAATAAGTAATTTCAAAATCATATCTACATTTATAATTATCATTAGCATACGATACAAATATTTACATATTTTAAAAGCATATCATAGTAGATGATTATTTAAAAATTAAATGATAAATAAAAAAAAAGGATAAAAAATGTCCTTTTTTTGTCGTATCCATAATTTTATTTGTAAGCCTTCAAAATATACAATAAAATTGTTAGTTTATTAAATAAAGATTTAAGAAATAAAAAAATAACTTGAGTCGAACGCCTATTTTCCCAGAATAGAGTAATAACCCAGTGGGCACAAACGTTAAAGAACGTTATTAGAACGGCTCAAAAACGTCCTAAGTCAGTACGAATAACGTTCCTTAAACATACAATGTTCCAGAGACGTTCTAAGGACGTATTTGGAACATGTAACGTTTTCAGAACATTATTTGGTCTGACTTAGGACCGTTTTTAAAACGTTCAAATAACGTCTTTTGACTTGTACGTCCAATGAACGTTTTTAGAACGTTCCAATTACGTTCTTAAATTTCGTGCCCACTGGGAAAAGTTTCAAAACTGTTTTCTTTATATGCATTCATATTATATATCAATTTTTGTTTGTATCCATGCATTTATTAACATACTGTTTTACTCATTTTCTTTGTTTTACTATTTAAAATGTACAAAGCAGCGAAAGTGTTGAAATTTGATAAAATTATAGGTAATGCAGCATTTGTGTTTAGTTGTGTTCATCCTGTTCGACTTTTTTATGGGCCTCGTTTCCGTTTTATGGAATACATTATTGGCTACACTCTAGTCATCTTTTATCAAAAAATCTCTTTATTATCTACTTGGAAATAATTTCGCATAGGTGCTGGTGCACACCATTTCTGAAAGCAGTATTTGTATTATGACGTGACACAGAATTCACAAATATGAAAGATAATTCTTTGTATTCTTTTATTTTTTTTATTTATGATATTCACGTCATTTGTAAGAAAAAGAATGACTAATCTGGAAATACTCGTAGCTGTATGCATCTTTCGTTCATACATTTTGATAAGGTAACCTTTTTGACTTCAGTATAATTAAATTAAAATAGGTTTTCATAGACGGTTGCGCCGCCGCCGGCCAACTTACTTAAAAACCGCGCCGCCACTGATTCGAATTCGGCGCCGCTTGCATGGCGGCGTATCGGCGCGAGGACGTAATCTTAAGTGAGGGGCTGATAGCAAAAGCGGAATAAAAAAAGACTCGGAGCAAAAGCGGATTGATTATTTCTCAGCGCAAGAACGAATTATCCCACGCGCTACGAGCAAAAACGAGTTAAAGAATTAACTCGTTTTCGCCCGTAGCGCGTGGACTAACCCATTTCTGCGCGCACTCATATTTCGATTCGGTTCAACTCCAACCGCACACTTGATTCGTGTTTTTGGCTACGCTGATATTTTCGTTTCGTTCGCGCCTGGACGATCTAGCATAAATAAAATTGATGGGTTTATCTCCATAATATCTCAAGCGCAATATCAACAATTTTTCAGAAGAGTCAAAAAACGTTCTTAAAAATCGAATTTTTAATTTTGAAGAAACAAATTTATACTCATAAAGTACATCAATGCTGAATTGATGCCTGAAAAGTTAGATGGTAGAAATATTATATTAAAAAACATTAGTGATAATTATAAAAAGAAATCATTTAATTTTTAATACGCATAATATTTTGCAAATGAATTATCAATACCATGCCCAGCTAACCTGTTACCATCCTGAAAGGTTCCTGAATGATCACATGTTATCAGAGGAATTGTTACTTGTATCTCAGTCTCCTAGCAGGTAACGGCATAATCGCCGTAGTTTACTAGGGAGGCTTGTTTGCAACCGTTCCCTGTCAGACTAGTAACATGGCGGTAACAGCCGGCAGCGATCTTCATTTATACATATACATTTTGGGTCTAACCTCTATAATGTAATTTCTTTATCGTAAGGGTTCAGCTGATAAATATCTGTTTTTTTATAAAAGCTTTGTTCACATATTATCTCCCTTTTCTGGAACTTATTTATCGTTTAATTATGTTCCTTTCCAACATTTTTGCAAAAATATTCATAATTATAATTCCGAAACGATGTATATTTTGAGGTTAAGCTGTCATTGCACGTTGCGTTTCCAAACATCACTTTGTTACAAGCATGTGATTACAATGGCGGGATAATGTTACCTGCTTCGCTTGTAATTTGTTACTACTTTGAGTGGGAAATATATTGTCACTGGGTGACCAGCATGGAAGTCACCAGTGACTGGTTTTTTTAATCTTGTTACAATTATGTGACTATTCGGACTAGTAACTGTGTTAGCTGGGTGGGGCCCTAGAAATAATTGGGTTCCCACACGGAGAAAAATGGATGTTTAAATGTAGATGTTCAAAGGGTAAGATTGTTCCGCCTAACATGCAGATATTCATGCCAAACATCTACTATCTTTTTGAGATGTTAGGCGTAAAAATATTTTTATGTTAAACTGTAACATATTCAGATGTTAAAATCATCTGAACGCATGCGCATTGGGCATTCGAATTTCACGACTATATTTGACGGGTATATAATTTCGATATTACAATTATGGAATATTACAATTTTTGAACATTTTCAAAGAATCAAAATTAGCTATCCTTAATTAAAATTGTATAACGACTTTTGTCTGTTCTACACGACAAAACAATGTTCTTAAGTTTGAGGTTACATTGACTCGAATACCTTTGAACATTTGACACGTGATTTGACAAAATGTTTGTGAATTTATAATAAAATATGAGTTTAAGTAACGTCAAATAGATAGAATTTTAAATACAGATTACATATTATTCGTTCTCAGCTTACTTACCCCGTTTTTATTTTTTATTTTGAATTAAAAATAGTAAACATAACCTCAGCTAGACTGAATGTATTATCGGTATTATCTGATCGGCATTTCATACCCTGTATCTGTTTTTCGTTCATTTACGATAATTCAAGTTTAGTTTTAAATTCACAAATAAGTTATCAATTAATTCCTTAAATGCTCAGAAATAAGTAAGTTCCTCAAATATTTACAGCCGTTAGTTGACATAACCATGCATGTAATATTTCGGATATTTCAGGTTGAACATTTTGGATGTTTCAGAGTAACATCTCACTTTTTAATATCTACAGATCCTAACTTTGAACATCTAGATTGCTGTCCTATAGTTAAACATAAAATATGTTAACCCTGAAGATCTAGATGTTACGTTTAAACATCCATTTTTCTCCGTGCATTGCGTGGAATTGGAAAACTAAAATAGGAATAATTAATATAAATAATAATAATAATAATAATTGCACGAAAATTGTTTCGAGGGGATTGGCTGCGATTCGTCACATGATTCGCACTAAATCTCCACAATGTATAGACAAAGAGTTTTTATATTGAACTCATGAAAGTTATTGATTCTTTTTTTATTTTATAAACAAATTGTATGCGCCCTTATCGACATCAGCTATTTATGATGTAATAAATAAAGTTTTTCCTACGAAATCGACCAAAAATTACTCGGCAATGACACCTAGTTATCATATATTTAGTCAGTTAATAACAATTGATGCTTATTTAAATAAACCTAATCAACAAATGCACTGTTGGGGTATTTTCCGACGCACTAGCTTGGTTCTTTCAACGTAATCAAATGTTATCAACTAATTTATAAACCTTTAGGGATATTTCAATGACAATCGACAGTTTTTATTTTTAAAAACAATTTTGTTAACAAATTTGTATTATGTCATGTATTTATGAACTAAACAATTCCACTATTCACCCAGGAATTAACAGCCAATTATTTATCAACCAGTTTTTGCTATTAATCAATAACAATTGATGATTGTTCAAACAAAATTAATTAACAAATGTATTTTCTGGCTATTTTCAACATTTCAACGTTGTTCTTTTAACGCGTAATCAACTCTTAACAACTAATTTTTGAAATTTTTTAAAACACTTGGGTAACGATCAATTATTGTTAACAAGGAAAATTGGTTTATAACAGTTTTATTAAAAACAACAATAGTTAATCGTCATCCAAGTTTCTAAAAAAGTTACAAAATTAATTATTAACAGTTGATCAAGTTAAAAAATAAAGTTTAAGTAATGGAAAATAGCCAGATAATACATTCTTTCATTGAGTTTGTTTAAAGAATCATAAATTTTAATTATTGGTTATATGGAATCGTTGATAAATAATTGGCTATTAATTATTCCTCAAAGAGAAGCGGAATTTTTTGTTTATAAATAGGGCATTATTTCGCAACTCCAGTACCCACTCAAAAAGAAAGTTGTCTGCCCGAAGTCAAACTTGGTCAAAGTCTATTAATAATAAATTATTATAATGATATAATAACAATATTAAGATTAAGATAATTATAAATTATAAAAATTATAAATAACTTTTGCGAGCTTTAATTCTTCTATTTGGCAATAGTAAATTTTTTTTAGTACAATTTTCATAGGTTTCTGTATGCCCTTTCCATTAATCAGAAACACTTTTTGAAATAAATAGTATTTGGCCTTCAAAAATAAAAGCCAAAAACAAATTTTTTTTTGTAAAACGCATATTTTGTAATCTTTTTATCTCAAATGAAAGTTTAAGTTTCTGCCTTTAAGAGCTTTGAGGTTATATATTGGGAATTTTTATTTTTAATAATAAAAATAAGCAATGAGTTTAGATATTTACTTGGTGGCGCAAGCCCCATGAAGTTTAACACGTATTTCCCATAAGAAAAAAATATGTTTTTGTAAATTTGATTCAGAATCCTCAATATTAGCTGAATCAAGTTGAAATTTAACATTTCTCTTCACAATTAGCCATAGAATACAAATAAAATATTACTTTTGAAATACCTGTATCACCCCCATTATTCGGTTTTATAGGGTCCCAAAAAAAACCCGTAAGGGCAAAAATGGTTTTTGCGAGTTTTTGGCGCTAATTATGATTTTTTTGCGGTTTTTTGAATGCAAATTATTCCTGATGCATAAAACACTACTTTATACTGATAATTAGATGTTTACATACATTTTTTAAACAATTTATTATTGTTTTTAGCAATTTTCTCTTAGAATGGAGATAGAAAGTCGCGGTTTTTTCAAAAATTTTCCACTTTTTGTCCAATTTTCAATTATTAAGAGGTCAGAGTTCATTTATTTTGACGAACATAATTTTTTAAACAATCTATTATTATTGTTAATAATATTATCTTTGAATAATGCTAGAAATGGCGGTTTTTTCGGAAATTTTCAACTTTTTGTACACTTTTTACTTGGAGTGAGTTAATATTTAACTTAATATGGCAAAAATAGTTGTTTAAACAAATTATTATTGTCTATAGCCAACGGCCATACCACGCTGAAAAACCCAGTTCTCGTCAGATCACTGAAGTTAACCAGCGTTGGACGCGGTTAGTACTTGGATGGGTGACCATTCAAGAATACTGACATGAGTGCTGTTGGCACATCGTGGGTGTGGTGAGCCCACACTTGTAGTTATTTATAACTACAAGAAAAACCTAGAAACACTACCCGAATCGGGTAGTGTCACGCCTACCCTGAAAGGGAAATGGTTTAATGGTATATATACCTATCTTCTTCTATATTAATACTAGGTAGTTTGCGGTTTTTTTCTCAATTTTTTAACTTTTGTCCATATTTTAATTAGAGTGAAGTGATAATTAATTCAAGTCAACGAAAGTAATTGTTTAAACAATTTATTATTATTGTTAATAATATTCTCTTTGCTTAATGGTAGAAAGTTGCGGTTTTTTCAGAAATTTTTAACTATTTGTCTATTTTTCACTTGGAGTGACTTAATAATTATTTAAGTTGAGCAAAAATAATTGTTTAAACAAATTATTATTGTTAATAACTATCTTTATCTATATTAATGCCAGATAATTGCGGTTTTTTTCTGAAATTTTTAACTTTTTGCCCACTTTTCACTTAGTGAGGTAATTATTAATGCAAGTTAATAAAAATAGTAGTTTAAACAATTCATTATTGTTTATACCTATCTTCTTTTAAATAAGTGCTAGAAAGTTGTGGTTTTTTGTGAAATGTTTAACTTTGCTTTGCCTTTTTAGTTATGAACAAATCATAAATAAACATTAGAGAGAAACATATTTGAAACAATATCATTCTTTTTCGTAAATATATTTTGCTGGAGGGGGGGGGGGTGATATCAAAATATGTTTAATTCCAAATTTTTCTTTTACGCTTTGCATTAAACTTCTTGTTGTAATTTAAACAAAACTTTTACAAGTCATTTGCACAACTAGTTCTCCCATCTAGTCCTAATTATTCCATTCTTTGTTTTTGTTTCTTGTGTAAGATAGCTTTTTGCTTAAATTAATTTTTTCAAACATTGGGAAAAGAGCAAAAATAATTCACTTAAAAAAGTAAAATACTATTTAAAAGATGATTCTTGTTGACGTTCACTTCTTATTTGATCATAACTATAAAGTCAAAGCAAAACTCAAGATTTCAGAAAAAAGCAACTTTCTAGCATCACTGTAAGAGAATATAGTAATAACCAATAATCAATTGTTTAAATAAGCATGTTTGTTAACTTGCATTAATTATTACCTCACCAAGAGAAAAGTCGACAAAAAGTGTAAGAGTTAAAAAAAACCGTAACTTTTTAGCTTATATCTAAGAGAAGATAGTTATAAACAATTATAAATTTTTTAAACAACTATGATTGTTAACTTGCATTATTCACTACTTTACTAAGTAAAAAGTCGATAAAAAGTTAAAAATAGTGCAACTATAGTGCATTAATAAAGAAGAAGGTAGTTATGAACAATACAAATTACTTCAAATAATTATTTTTGCTACATTGAATTAATTATTAACTCACCCTATGTGAAAAGTAGACACATAGTTGCAAATTTCAGAAAAAACCGCAACTTTCTAGCATTATTCAAATTAAATATTATTAATAATAATAACAAATTGTTTAAACAGATAATTTTGTTAACTTTAATTAATCATTCAACTCACTCGAAGTAAAAAGTGAACAAAAAGTTGAAAATTGCAGAAAAAACTGCAATTTTCTAGCATTATTCTAAGTGAATATTATTAACAATAATAATAAATTGTTGAAACAATTACGTTTGTTAACATTGATAAACTATTACCTCTGTTTAATTGAAAATTGGACAAAAAGTGGAAAACGTTCGAAAAAACCGCGACTTCTATCTCCATTCTAAGAGAAAATTGCTAAAAACAGTAATAAATTGTTTAAAAATTTTATTCAAACAGCTAATTATCAGTATAAAATAGTATTTTATTTATTAGAAACAATTTGCATGCAAAAAAAAACGCAAAAAAAATCATAATTATCGCCAAAAACTCGCAAAAGCCATCTTTTCCCTGATAGGATTTTTTTGGTACTTTATAAAATAGACTTATGGGGGTGATATTTGAAGAGTAATATTGTATTCGTATTCTATGGCTGGTTGTGAAGAGAAATGTTGAGTTTCAACACGATTCAGCTAATATTGAGGATTCTGAATAAAATTTACAAAAACATATTTTTTTCTTATGGGAAATACGTGTTAAACTTCATGGGGCTTGCGCCACTATTTAACCTCAAAGCTCTCAAAGGAAGAAACTTAAACTTTCATTTGAGATAAAAGGATGACAAAATATGCGTTTTACAAAAAAAAAAAAAAAATTATTTTTGGCTTTTATTTTGGAAGGCCAAATACTATTTATTTCAAAAAATGTTTCTGATCAATGGAAAGGGTATACAAAAACCTATGAAAATTGTACTAAAAAAAATTTCCTATTACCAAATAGAAGAATTAAAACTCGCAAAAATTATTTATAATTTTTATAATTTATAATTATCTTAATCTTAATATTGTTATTATATTATTATAATAATTTATTATTAATAGACTTTGACCAAGTTTGACTTCGGGCAGACAACTTTTTTTTTTTGAGTGGGAACTGCAGTTGCGAAATAATGCCCTATTTATAAAAAAAAAATTCCGCTTCTCTTTGAGGAATAATTAATAGCCAATTATTCATCAACTTCATGGGTTTGCGCTACCTCTAAATATCATTAAAAAAATGTATTTATTTTTATGTGCATTCGAACAAAATTCAGGGCGTTATTTATAAAAATTCGAAAAAAAAATGGTTGGACCACCCTAATGTTCACACATTGTCTAGTCCGCTCCCTACAAATAACGCATTTGTTAATTAAGTTTATTTATAACAAATAAGCACTTGTTGTCTTGTCAAAGATTGCGCAGCTATGTTAACAATGAGTTTCTGCTAAAGAATTTTTCGCAAATTCCACAAGAAAAACGGCATGCCTAGTTGAAAAATGCCTAAGACAAAAAAAATGTCCTCATAACATTGTTCATAACAATAACAATGTCAATGGAAGAATTTATTATCTGGCTATTTTCCATGACTTAAACTTTATTTTTTAACTTGATCAACTGTTAATAATTAATTTTGTAACTTTTTTAGAAACTTGGATGACGATTAACTATTTTTGTTTTTACTAAAACTGTTATAAACCAATTTTTCTTGTTAACAATAATTGATCGTTACCCAAGTGTTTAAAAAAATTTTAAAAATTAGTTGTTAAGAGTTGATTACGCGTTAAAAGAACAACGTTGAAATTTGGAAAATAGCCAGAAAATGAATTTGTTAATTAATTTTGTTTGAACAATCATCAATTGTTATTGATTAATAGCAAAAAATGGTTGATAAATAAGCGGCTGTTAGTTCCTGGGTGAATAGTGGATTGTTTAGTTCATAAATACATGAGATAATACAAATTTGTTAAAAAAAATTGTTTTTAAACATAAAAACTGTCGATTGTCATTGAAATATCCCTAAAGGTTTATAAATTAGTTAATAACATTTGATTACGTTGAAAGAACCAAGCTAGTGCGTCGGAAAATAGCCCAAGAGTGCATTTGTTGATTAGGTTTATTTAAATAAGCATCAATTTTTTATCAACTGACTAAATATATGATAACTAGTTGTCGTTGCCGAGTAATTTTTGGTTGACTTCGTAGAAAAACTTTATTTATTACATCAAGGGTACTAGGTAAATTTGGGGATCCAAGAAAAAATTATAACGGGG
>CAKNYM010048987.1:71871-105055 GCA_932195095.1 Andricus curvator
TATATATATATATATATACCATTAAGCTATTTCCCTTTCGGCGAGCCTCTAGGGGTAAGCGTGACAGTACCCGATTCGGGTAGTGTTTCTAGGTGGATAGTTTCTTGTAGTAAATAACTACAAGTGTGGGCTCACCACACCCACGACCGCCAACAGCAACGCAGTAGTATCAGACGGTCACCCATCCAAGTACTAACCGCGCCCAACACTGCTTAACTTCAGTGATCTAACGGGAACTGGTGTTTCCAGCGTGGTATGGCCGTTGCCATATAGTAATAAATAATTTATAGTAATATTTATAAAAATATTATTGTTGTGAATTTTTTAAAAGTATGTGGTGAGTACAATCATTTTTTGAAATTTTGCGACTTTGCACCAAGTTCGAACCTAGCGTAGAATCTAGGAAAATAATCGAGAGGTATTTGAATAATTTAGCAAAATACTCAAAAAACTTGCCTTTAAAATTAGCCAAAGAACTATGAAAATGTTTATTATTTCCAGAGTTATTTTAATTTTTTGAAAACATTGGAAATTGAAGTTTAAAAAAATATATATTTTGATTAAATGGATATTTTGCCTTCAACTTGGGCTTATTATCATTTTATTCACATTCGTGGTATTATGAGGAAAAGAATGTCATATTAATATTATAAAAAATCTGCCCGCTGCACGGGCACATTCTCATCACGCGCGGCTCGCTTCGTCCCCAAGTTTGAGCGTGCTTAGGGCGCGCGACTATTGGTTCTCGCACTTCGCGCTCGGTCTTTGTATGTCTCCCACATTTGGCAACAGGCCTTTTAAAATTAAGGGTCAATTAAGCATCGATAACTGAAATTTACTGATTGTAAATTTTCTTTTGTTAAAGCTCCTTCGGCTTTAACGAACACATTCTCATCACGTATCTCGTGCTTCGCACTCGATTTCGTCGGAAATGCGAACTTTTCTACATTATGTTCAACTCTATTATATCAAATGTATATGTTATATTTATTTCTGTACCTCGGTCTGGGGCTGCTCAATCAGACATTGCAAAATAAAGTACAAATTTTATTTTTAATGATTACTTTAATATTTGTTTCATATTTTGCCATAAATTTTATTCTTAGCTACCCTGAAAAATGTATCATTTCAATAAATTTATATTATTACGTTTTATTATATCCATCAGTGGCGTAACTAGGATAATGGGGACCCCAGATATTTTTTCCGTAGGGGGCCCTTTATCCGAAAAATATGATAATATAGCTGAGAAAATAAATCCACTTAATCTGCTATAGTACCTATTGGGGGCCCCTTATCTTACGGGGCTCCAGACAATCTACCTCGCTAGCCTGGCAGTAGTTATGCCACTGATATGCATTGGTACTGCAAAAAAGTATTTTCATTGTCTTGTTTTTATAATTTAAAAAAAGTGCGCATCCTATTGAAAAAAAATTTGTTATTAAACATTTTATTGCAGCTTGTGTCATTTTTCCATAAATTTAATTTATTTTCAATGTTATTTTTTAAGATGTAAACTAAAAACACGTATCATGGCGTAAGGTGGTTCTAAGAAAATTTGTAGATATAATTTAGGCGAAAAATTTTGTTAAATAAAATGTAAATGTTTGTTTTTCCAAAAATTTAATTTTTTTATTTTTAATCTTATTTTTTAGGATTAAAAGAAAATCTACTCGTCCTATCTAAAAACTACTAATAAAAAATTTGTAGATGCTTTTTGGGTGAAGAACTTTTGTCTATTAATTTTTTTTCGTACCTTGCGTCGATTTTCAAAAAATTTAATTTTTTTATTGTGAATATTATCTTTTACGAATAAAACAAATACTACACATCCTAGCAAAAAATGCTTGATTGCAAAATGGAATTTTTGATTTTTCATTATTTTTTGTGGCTGTATTACAGTGTTTTGAAAAAAAAGAAAAGAGCATTCCAAAACACTGTAATAAAAGTACAATCGTATATTCCTCAAAGAAGTTACACTAACATGAAGGTGAAAAAGCACCTGAAAATGTGAAAACTTCAGGCTCCTGTAAATTGACAACCGCTTGATAAATGGACCTGTGGTTTAGTGAATTAATAAACGTTCACTTAGACTATAATTCAGCAAAGTTTCAACACTATAAAAGAGAAACAATCATTTTAGGTGGGGACACTTGACGCATTCTGCCCCACATATTACTTTTACTCTTAGTGTTAGTTTTGACATTGAATGGCAGAAAACAGTATAAAGGCTAAATTCTACAACGTTGTGCCCATTGTAAAGTTTGATCTACTCAACAAGAGATTTCATTTGGTACCAGTCTCATTAGTGGGGGCGTGGGCCAATTTTCGGTACCCTCCTTTGTTCTCCATGCTTCATCCGACGAATAGCTAGTGAAATTTACGGTCAGCCCCCGCAGAGCCTTACATGCAGGGGCAAAGTCTGGGTATTCTAGGTCTAGGACAGCGTGTCCCAATCTATTACCGACGGTAGGGTACCCTACAGCCGATAGGGGGATTTCACCCCGGGGCCAGCAGCTCGGCCGGCTCCGAGGCAGGCTCCCCGCTGCGAGCAGACGGCTACTTTCGCATACATACCACGAATGACCCTTTCATTGTTATGAGATTAAGACCTGTTACAATAACTGAAATTATAAAGACATAACTCAATTAAATTTTCATTTGCCTCCACCGGCTCTAATTCTCTAACAATGGGAAGGTCGCGCGAAGCAAGCATCCGCGTCCGAACGACAGGCGTCCAGTGTCTCTCTTGGGTTCCAGTATTGTGAAAAAATTTGAGGGTGGCGACCCTGCCGCTCCCCAGAAAGTGTGAAAGAAGTTTGGGAAACGCTGCTCTAGGAGGGGACCCGGTATCCTAAAATACCTTCGGGACTAACCCTGGACCATGATCCACGACTGCTTATTAAGTTGTGTAACCGTATTCAGCAGAAACCCTCGGTATAGAGACCCTCTATCCGCAACACGATTACGCTCCTAGTGGCCTGGTCAAAGGCCCCAGGCGGGACCAAAGTTTAATTTGCAAGCCACACAAAGGATATTACACAAGGAAATCATCAATCTCATCAAAATTACGCAAACCGTAAATTTGTTTATACTATTGGTCATGAAATGACCATGCAATTTACTGAATTATCACTGGCAAGCCAAACAAAGCACTCAAAAATAGGTACGCAAACTTCTTAAGAATTTCTCAAACTACGAATCTGTTTATGCAATATATTTTAACTCATACATTCAATATGTATTTAAGTTCAGGTGAATCCGTATCAAGAATCAGGTTTGAGTTGCTCTGTATATGTCATGAACTTCATTTTTATCGATTTTGAAATTTTTACTTTTGGTCGATAATTTGACAAAATAAACAAAAACAGGCAATTTTGCAGCAAGTATCTATTAAAATATTATAAAATTCCATGAAATATTTATTATTGGATAGAATTTCATAATATTTTATTATATGCTGCAGCACGGCTTGATTTTGTTTATTTTATCAAAAAAAGTCAAAATACTTGAATATTACTTGAAACTGGATTAGAGACAAAAATAACTTAATAAATATCGATAATCATTCGAAGATCTCATACTGTTGTTTATAGTAATATAATTGTTTGGATACAAATAGTTTGATAACATTTTAAAAAATCGGGCCAAAGTGGTCTCCTAAAAATGTATTTAGTTTTAATTTTAAAAAAAACTTTGTAATTGTTTGAAAATTTTAGCCGAAATCGTATTTTGAACATTTTTTCATAATTTACCCCACTGTGTGCCATATATAAATAACTACCTTAGACATCAAGTAAACAAAATATAAAATCGGTTACCGAATTTGATAACAGTTAGACATAAGATAATTTTTTTAATTTCAGATTTTTACGAGTGTCATGATCACTTGTCAGTAAATCGTGAATACAAATGTCAAGATGAAAAGTATTTTTTGTACATTCAATATGGTTCATGCTATCACTGTCCTCACGATTCTGAAAATGCTCGCTGACGGTAAGTCTCAGTATTTCAATACATAGTATCTTAGATATTAATCATGGAATCATTTATTATGTGTTCATTCCTTACTGATGATTTCTGATACAAATATATTAAATAATTTAAGGATGGAGTACAATACTTTTTACTAAAAGTTGATTAAATATCGGTTACAAAAGGCTTATGATTTATTTTTTTATTAATTTTATCATCTGAAACAACATTGGGTGAAGACCCCAGTTATTGTCCCCGGAATACATGTTTCTGTTTGGCAGATTGGATTGATATCAATCGAGGGTTTACCCTGCTTAAGCAAAAAATGCCTTTTTCTTTTTGAGCATTTTATAAATTCTTATATTTGAAAAAATAAAAATTTTGACAATCGCCAGCGATATTTTGCTTTTGACACCAATAATAATTAAGGCACGTGCAAAAAGTAGTGGGCTGCCGACTGAATCACCCAATTATGTAAACTTTATTTCATTGCAATACATTTCGTAAGGAAAATATTAAAACATTGAAACAATGCCTACTGTCTGTGCCATAAATCCCATTACATTGTATGATTTTTTAAAAACAATTTTTATTTTGAAAGAAATTGGACAAATTTCAAAAATTAATTTATCATAAGGGCAATAATTTTTTTTAGCTCAGACTACGTGCAACAGTGGATTAGGGAGAGTAGTCTACGAGAGGTTACCTGATCAACAACTACAAGGCTTTGATGACGACGTGGTAAGTCAATTTATTTCTAAAAACTAAAGAGACGTAATTATTTTCTAGAAATATAGAATCTAATAAAAAATGTATAAAATCTGAAGCATGTGTATAGATTTCATAATATTTTCCGGATGAAGATCTATAACAATGAAGATAAAAATTCCATTAAACTCAATCGATTGATTAAACCATTGCTATTTAGGTACGAGACACGGCACCTCCATTCCGAGTTTTAGAAAAATGTCAAGAACTATGTTTGAGGGATAGAACAGCGACAAATAATTTAGTGCGAGCTTGCACTAGTTTTGATTTTCAACCGGGAAGTAGAATAGCGTCATTTAGCGGGGCGGCTGAATATGAGGACAGTACTTGCTATCTTACTAGAGAGCAAGCTCAACCGGAGGGTATTGGAAATTTGATGATGGTGCCCAACAGCGTTCATTTCACGGAAGTGTGTTTAACATGTGAGTTCAAAATGTCTGAAATTATTATTATTGTATTTATAAACCTACGCTTGATAAAGAGTATGAATATCCTAATGGTTCAAACTAATTTTGAAAAATAATTAAGAATTATGAATCGTTCGGGTCTGCTATTCTTGATTCTTTGCACATTACACTGCTCAGCAAAATGTGACCTATGTCAGTTGATTTCTTTGAAGTAACACGGGTTGCAATGTATGGAATTAGAAGCGATTTCTTCTCTTATTCATATAGTATTGTGAACGCTCTCTTTGAAAATTCTCGAAAAAGAGTCTTAAAAATGTAATTATGTAAAGTCCCTGGAGTCATATAAAGTTAATAACGTCTTCCGAAGTTTTTTAAAGTTTTCCGAAATTTTCAGAAGTAACTGAAATTTTTTGAAGTTACTGAAGTCTCTATTGACTATAGAAGACAGTGAAGAGCCTATAAACAATTCACCGAATAAGTGGAGTTAAGAAGGTGAAGATCAGTGTTGCCAGATTCCTACCCAACAAAGTCGCGAATAGAGGACGCACCCTGGCGGACCGAACGAACGGAGCGGATACGCTACAGCGTATCCTCACAGTATCCACATCGTATCGTCTCCGTATCATGCAAGAAAAACTCATTAAAAAAGGAAGATGAACATTTCACTTGTTGAAATTCGGATTCTGCGTGAAATTTTGCGTTAAAAGGGCACGGAGTAATCGCAATAGTTTTTCTTGCAACATTGAAAACTTTAAAAAAATATAATACTTATCGATAACGTGGGCTGAAGGCGACTTCAAACGCATCGTCGACGGATAACGCCTATTAACTGCTATTGAACGACGATGCGTTTGAAGTCGCCTTCAGCGCACGTCATCGATAAGTATTATATTTTTTTAAAGTTTTTAATGTTGCAAGAAAAACTATTGCGATTACTCTGTGACCTTTTAACTCTAAATTTCACGTGGAATCCGAATTTCAACAAGAGAAATGTTAATCTTTCTTTTTTAATGAGTTTTTCTTGCATGATACGGAGAGGATACGATGTGGATACTATAAGGATACGCTGTAGCGTATCCGTTCCGTTCGTTCGGTCCGCCAGGGCAGGAGTAGCCCAAAAAGTGCGGAAGTTTTAAAACCCCAAATAGCGCATACAAAGTTTAGATAAGGAGCCTCATTTGGTGTTTTTTATACTAAACAATTTATAAATCTAATTTAAAGACGATAAAGAGGGCAGAGTTGATGAAATAAAAAAGATTCTTATATACTTTTGAGTTCAGGATCTTCCTCCCAGCTATCCGAATACTTTTTTAGATATTTACCCCACTTTCCCATATCTGATTGCAAAAATCTATTCTACCTATCGATTTACAGAATTCAAAATTCACTACACACGTTTGCTTGCGTTAGCCTTTGGCCTCTTCCTTTTGCCTCCACGCCATATGCATAGAGCATAGGGATAGGGAAAAGACTATGTGACGTATACCATTAAGCCATTTCCCTTTCGGGGTAGGCGTGACACTACCCGATTCGGGTAGTGTTTCTAGGTTGATAACTTGTAGTAAATAACTACAAGTGTGGGCTCACCACACCCACGATGTGCCAACAGCACTCAGTTTTTCTCGAATGGTCACCCATCCAAGTGCTAACCGCGCCCAACGCTGCTTAACTTCAGTGATCTGACGAGAACTGGTTTTTTCAGCGTGGTATGGCTGTTGGATAAAACGTGCCGCGAGAAAACGGACCTTAGGGTTAAAAAATCGACTTTCATATTTTTGATGCTATTGATAGTTTTTAAATCGCTCTTTCATATTAAGAAATAATTGAATTTTTATCTGAAAAATTGGAATTGTTATTAAGCTTCAAAATGAGGCGTGAATCGCCTATTTCGACACGTGCGGACGGTCCGAGGAATCCAGTCCCACCACTTTCTGCGCATCTTTCCGTTCTACGTCCGTGTGAATCGAGAGCTCGCCTAACTCGCTGAACGCGGAGCGAGCAGATGTAGTTGTAAGTGGAGGGGATAGATTCCGGAGATTGTCCCCACTCTCTTCCTGTCTGACTTCGACCGTTTCTTCAATCGCTTCATACCTGAAAAATTCGCCTGCTAACCCTAAGGTCCCTTTTCTCGCGGCACGTCACACATAAGGGCTGGTCCACAATGAGAGTCGTAAGCGTCGACGTTCGAACGTATATGCGTATTTGACGTCATACGCACGTTGTTACCAACGGTCGCAGCGAGAAAACGAAAAATGCGAAACGGCGAAACTGCTCGGATAATTGGCAACAACGTGCGTATGACGTCAAATGCGTACATACGTTCGAACGTCGACGTTTACGACTATCATTGTGGACCGGCCCTCATAGTATATTGTAGTATCAAAGATATTTTACCTAGATGCGGCAAGGGTCTAGTTAGGCCACATGTCACGAGGGCGGCGCTACCGTCACTTTTGTGGCTTCGGCTTTATTCGGTACTTTTCGGCTAAATTCGGCATTGCCGCTTCGTTTAAAGGGATTGTTTCGACCACATACCGCAAGGCGGCGCAATAAACGTCGAGCGGGAATTTAAAATTTTTGCATTATTATGAATTATTTATGTATATTAAAGGACGGAAACGGACTTTTTCCTATTTTGAAATATTTTTAGTACAGATAATTTACTCTTATGACTGAAAAAGAAAAAAATATCCTATAATATAGGACGTAATAAAAAATTAAGAAGTCATTGAATATGATAATGAATTCAGCATTTTAGTAATTACAAACCTATAAATGATAGGACAATTTTACCATTGGACAATAACTTGCACATCTTTTCATTTTCCTCATTAAATATTAGAATTATAATTAGTATATAAAGTATGATGAATAATAAAAAATAATTCAAAATTAGATGCCGAGTACACAAATGAACGTAAAAAAATTTCGAAAATACAAAGTGACGAATAATAAAATTTTAGGGCTTTAATATAACGATACAAGATTTTTAATTGTCGAAAAATGAAAATCCCCAATTTAAAAATATCCGAAATTATAATTTAACGAATTATATAATTTTTGAATTATACCATTTTTAATTATGCAATTAACGAAATATTAAATTCCCATACAATTTGCAAATTTTCGAAATTTAAGATTTGACGAAAATAAACAATTAGTTATTAAAGATATATTAAATAATTATTATTTATTTTTGTCAATATTAAATTTCGGGAATTAAAAAATGTGCAGAATTTAATAATTGGACAATTATATAGTTCCGTAAATTTTAATTTTGGATATTATTGAGATTTTTAGTTTTGCGGTAAATTTAACAACCTGTCATTTTAAAATTCAGAGATTTCATAATTCATGAAATTATATATTTCGGAACCCGTTAATTTGTGTATTTATTATCTCTTCACTTTTTATCAGTCCCTACATAAATAATTAATTTAATAAATTAGGATTTATCGTTAGTTTTCGCACAAATCCTTATAAAGGTTTTCAAAGATTATTGGGAAGAAAAAATTATAACGTCAGTGGAGATGTTTAAGAAAAAAGTATTTTTTGAAGCAGGTACGTATTGAAATTTTATTTTTAATTTCTAAACTTTCTTCTTTTTTTCTGGTAATCGATTTTTCTTGCGCGAATTTACTTACATAATTATTTACAATAAATTCTATAATTTGTTATTACAATTGTAATTAAACTATTCAGCGATTTCATAATAAAGTTTTGTATTCAAAACTAAAATGTTGCATTAGTAAAAATTTAATTTTGACATTTGATTCCCTTCACTTTAATTCCATTTTTACTTATGATGTTTCCTTCAATATTCTATTTAAAATTGTACAAATAGACACGTCTATTTGTAATTCTATATTGAAGAATTTCAGTTTGGTTAGAAAATACTTAAAATTAAAAGTTTTGAACATTGAAAAGTTGAACAGCCGGGAATTTTTTTCTTAGGGTGACTTTTTACGAAGAAAAATTACAAAATCAAAAAAAAATTAATAAATTTACATTACATTACATACATTTGGAGAAGAATAATTATGAAATACTCTTTTCAATCTTTTTTTGGTTGGAAAATTAATTTGAAAATAAAAAAAAACGTTGCAAAAAATGCAGTTGGTAGGAGTTATAATTTTTTAGAAATAATTTTTTGAATTTTGAACTTTGCTCTGTGAAAAGAAACTCTTAGATTTCAGCAAGCACTCTGAAAATATTTAAAACAATTTTCCACGATTTTTATGATTTTTATTTAAAGTTAATCCAAAGAAATAAAATTTTAATTTGCAGTAAAATATTGAAGCACGTAAAAAATATAAGAAAAAATAAATTTTAAATAGAAAAATTGATGAAAAATAAAAGTACCAAATAATAAATGCCCGAATTTTAATATTTCAGAAATCCAAATTTATCGAATTCTATAATGTCAAAATTATTCAATTAACGAATTATTAAACTAACTTACATTTTTTAATTTGCGAAATTTAAATTTCAATAATTAGTAAATTAATGATTAAATATTTAAAATAATTATAAATTATTTTATCAATCCCGATGTGCTAGATACTTCAAAGATTTTGATTTCTGAATCTTAATTATTTAGGAAATTTAATAATTTGTTACTTTTATAATTCGTTTATTATATAAATTGAAAATTATATAATTCAATTTTGGATTCTGGAAATTTTAAAATTTAAGAATTTATAATTCGATATTTATATTCTTCGTCAATTTATCTATTCGGTATTTTCGGTTATTCCCTTAATGTGAAACAGTTCCAAATAATAAAGTCAAATTTAAAAAGGTTTCAATTCGGAAGTAGTTTTTTTAAATTTAAATTACTTTAAGTGCCACTTTTTTCAAAACACGTTTTATTGGCTTAAAAATTCTCTAAAATTCCACCGCACATTTTGATAAAAAATTTAAACTTTGAAATTGTTTAAACAAATTGTTTAAAAATGCGAGATACGGAAAAACTAATAGCGCCATTCGATTCTTCGGAAAAAATTATATAAAGTCCATGCATTGGACAATTTTTTTCCACCCAACTTGTTATGCAGTATAAATACAAATTCTATAACATTTAATTGTTTATTTATACTCCGTCACCAATCTGCATAAAAAATTGCGAAATGCATATATAATTGATGTAATTTCTTCCGTAGAATCGAATGGCACTATTATTTTTTCCGAATTTCGCTTGTTAAACAATTTGTTTAAACAAAAATTGTTTAAACAATTTAAAAATAAATTTTTTCATTAAAAGTCTTCTGTTAGTTTTCATGCTATTAGAAATTCAGCCTGAAAAAAACAATAAAAAAATTCAAATTCCGATGAACTTACACGGTTTTGACCGCAGTCGACTTTTGACGCTATGTATCTCGAAAAGTATTAACTTTTTACCAATTTTGTTTATTGAGATCTGTAGAGCTCGATCAAATCTCGAATGTACTTCCTCACTTTTTTTTTAAGAATTCAATTTTTGAGAAGGTTTTTTCTCTCTCCTGAAAAATTTATCTCAATGGATCTTCATGCTTTTGTCGCGACACCCTTCAATTGCAAAAATTACGCTTCAATTTTAATTAAAATTATATTAAATTAAACATTTCTGGTAAATAATCTATATATGATCTACGTAAATTTAATATTTTACTGCAGTATAAAATTCCATTTATTTGTATCCATTGATCATCTAAATCTTCTGCTCACTCACGAAGTACATAATTCAAGTCATAGTACTTCCTGGCAAAGGATATTCGTGGGCTCACTCATTCTCATCATTGACGGTGACTCATTCACGCGCTTTGACGCGGTTGCTATGGAAACAATGAAAAGTTGTAGAGGGCAGCACCTCGATATAGGCGAAAAATAGTTAGCTATATATTTTCGGCGTCCCTACTCCTGACCCTTGCCGCATCTAGGTAAAATATCTTTGGTAGTATATAGAGTATAGACATAAGGACTCTCTCTTTCATTGCGTGCGCATCTTCGTAAGCATTTGATTGGGCGCATCTATTTGAAACGATAAAAAGGAACTTCTGCAACCTTTGAAACAGAAATAATAACCATCTATCCTCGTAAGTAAGAAAAATAAATAAAGAAAGTAGGTAAAGCCCAAAAGTAGCCAATTTAATTTCATCTGGCAACCCTGGTGAAGATGGCGGAAGGTCAGCCAATTGAGTATTAGTCCAGGCGCCCTGTCCAAAAAAGGCTCGTTTGGGGAAATAATATGCTACCTGGACTTCGGATTCTTGTAGTGCTAGCATGTAGAACAGAAGCCTATATGTTTGTGACCACTGCTTCGGTAGCAATGTGTGTGTAAACAATGGTTAAAGATAGCAAAAACAGGTTTTTTATTTATTGCAACTAACCTATATGTCTGTCAGAAAAAAAGTGTTATTGAAAAATGTAGGTCTTACAAATATCTACAAAATGGCGTGTCGTACATTAAGATTTTTTTTATTTGTTTACTTGGAAAAAAATTAAAACCGCCCGAAAGTGCCTTTTTTAAATATGCAATTATTATTGCAATAATTAATTAACAAGTTTCATACTTTCAGAAAATATGTCCCTTATCACCCTTAAGAAGTGTGCCGAACTTCAGCCCAAAATAGTAATTAGTTTTCATAACAACTCATTTGTTAATAAGAAATGGACTATTTTTCAACGAAATTTCTACAGATTTGGCCGATAGGATCTCAACAAAAAGTGGGTTATTGCCCTCTACGGGAGTTGTGCTATCAAATACACTTAGCGGCAAAACGATTTTTCATTATTAAATTGCACGAAAATGGGTACAAAAAGAGGGTATGTTTTTTCGTCATAAACAAAAGGAATAACTTTGTCAATTTTCACTCAATGGAATCGGAATGAAATTCATTCGATAAATTCTATTTTTCCACACATTTAGGAAAAATTATTGTAGTTGCAGAGGGTGGGGGGATAATTTGTTTCCTTCAAGAATTACTGCTACTGCAATTTTCAACCTATAGAACTGAAATTTACATCAAATACATGATGAGAGCTGTAATATTTGTTATTAAATTTGCAAGGCAATGCATTATTATTTTACTGTTGATTATGGTGACTGATTATGGGAGAAGGATTGATGCGGTCTGTGGGGGCGAAGAGGGGGAAGCCGCTGTCACGTACGTATGGTTATTATACAATATTTCAAGAATTTGTTACATTTTTTGTCCTAGAGTAATTTTTCAGGTGTAAATCTTTAAAAGAATGAGGTATATATTATATACAATCCAATAAACAATATATATTAATGGCAAAATTAGGGAAGATAAATAAAATAGTTTTAAACATAAGGTATTAGATGTAATTTGTTCGAGAAGCAACCAACAGATTTGTAACCAGCACGGAAAGCTAGTCCAAATTTGAAAAAAATCTTGCTACACCAATTTGTTGCTGAGATATTAAAACTGTTTGCAATTTGAACATGCTCCTGGCATGCCCCAGCGGCTTCCCCCACTCCGCCTCCGCTGACTACGTCGATCGTTTTCTGTGAACTCTTCCGTGAATCAGACACGATTATGAATAATAAATTTAGAATGCATATCCTCGTGAATTTTAGAACAATTAGTAGAACTCTTTTTCTATATTTGATACAAAATTGAGCTTTACAAAACGAAAATTGACCTAGTTATTTCATTTGTTATAAGAAGAAAACTTAACATCTTTTGTAAGCGATTTTTATGCAATTTAATAATGAAAAATCGTTTTGCCGCTAAGTGTACTTGATAGCACAACTCCCGTAGAGGACAATAACCCTCTTTTTCTTGAGATCCTATCGGCCAAATCTGTAGACATTCCGTTGAAAAATAGTACATTTTTTAATAAGAAATGAGTTGTTATGAAAACTAATTATTATTTTGGGCTGTAGTTCGGCACACTTCTTAAGGGTGACAAGGGACATATTTTCTGAAGGTTTGAAACTTGTTAATTAATTATTGCAATAATAATTGCATATTTAAGAAAAGACACTTTCCGTCGGTTTAAATTTTTTTCCCCAAGTATAGAAATTAACTAATCTTAATGTACACGTCATTTTGTAGGTATTTGTAAGAACTACATTTTCTAACTACACTCTTTCCAGAAAGACATATAGGTTAGTTGCAATAAACAAAAAACCTGTTTTTGCAATCTTTGACCATTGTTTACACACACAGTGCTTCCGACGCCGTTATCGCAAACATATAGGCTTTTATTCTATATACTAGCACTACAAGAATCCGAAGTCTTTCAGGTAGCATGTTTTCCCCAAATTGGACTCACAGTCGGAAAACAATGACTTTTTTGGTTCAAAATACGATTCCGGCTGAACCTGTGAACCGATTCGGATGTTTTTTTTAAATGCTGGTAAAATTTCGGAGGAATTGTCGAATTGTCATGATTTCAGCAAAATTCATAATTTTATGATTTTTTTAAACAAATTCAATAAGCAAATGCATTATTGGGGCATCTGCCGATGGAAAAATTCTTTTTTCTATAATTCGCGAAAAAGTGCCAGTTTTTCCACCTGTTTTTGGTGTAAAAAGTGATCGATTTTTGGTCGATGACGTGGCGCATGCGCAGTGCCGACCTTTCCGGGCAACAGTGACAAAAGTGGACAGATGCAGTGGAAAAAGTAAATGGACAGTGATAAAAGTGAGGTACAGTGACAAAAGTAAATGTTATTTCGGGTGGGTTCGTGCTGCCTCGGGTGTACTCGTGCATCGTGCGCAGTCAACTTCATTCTATTTTCCGACTGTCGTCCCTAACCTAAAATCAATTTCCTGAAAAGTCTCGAGTTGTGTATTTTGTATGTACTTTTGTCACTTGGCAAAAGCAAAAAAACACCGTCAGTTTCTCCGAAAATACTGTGCTTGGTTTTTTTCACGAAAAATCGGAAATTTTGAAGCCCTGAACTTTATGGGCCAACTATTCAATTGTGAGAACCAGCTTATTATTACTGCCATATTATTGCCATGGTTTTGATAATTGCCATTGTCATTGTTGCGTCAATCGACAAAAAATCGCCTTCTTTTTACACAAAAAACAGGTAAACAAAAACTAGCACTTTTGCACAAATTATAGAAAAAGTATCGTGTCCCACACATTGAGAAAGCGGCGATTTAAAACTCGTGTGATAGCCACCCTCGCTCCGCTCGGGTAGCTAACTTCACACTCGTTTTAAATCTCTCGCTTTTTCAACTTGTAGCACAATATACTATTATTTCGATATCAGACTTTTAAATTGCGATCTTCATGATAAATTCAGCAACATTCATGATTAGTTGATAATTTTTATGATTTTTTAAAACAAATTTAACAAAAAAATTCATTATTCGGGCATCTGTGGACGGAAAAATTCGTTTTTTTTCTCGATGTCAGTCTTTTTAATTGGGAACTTAATGATAATTTCATTAACGCTCATACTTAGTTGATAAATTCTATGATTTTTTTAACAAATTTAATAAACATATGCATTATTTGGGTATTTGTCGACGAAAAAGTTTTTTTCAATCTCAGTCCTTTCCGTTTGAGTTTCTAAGAAATTTTCCGTCGATAGATGCCCGCATAATGCATTTGTTTATATTAAATTCGTTTAAACTAAATTTAAAATGTATCAACTACTTATTAATGTTGCTAAAATTATCATGAAGTTTCCAATTAAAAGGACTGACATCGAAAAAAACGAATTTTTTCGTAGACAGATGCCCCAATAATGCATTTGTTTTAAAAAATCATAAAATTGATCAAAAAATTATGAATTTTGCTGAAATTATGATGAAGTTTTAAATTTAAAAAGTTGACGTCGAAAAAAAAAACAATTTTTCTGTCGACAAATACCTGATTAATGCATTTGTTTATTAAATTTGCTTGAAACAATCATAAAATTTATCAATTAATTATGAATCTTGCTGAAATTGTCATGAAGTTCCCAACTGAAAGGACTGGCATTGAAAAAACGAATTTTTCTGCCGACAAATGCCCGAATAATTCATTTGTTTATTGAATTTGTTTTAAAAAATCATAAAATTAATTAAAAAATTATGAATTTTGCTAAACTTATCATAAAGTTCTTAATTAAAAAATTAACATCGAAAAAAACGAATTTTTCTATCGAAAAATGCCTAATTAATGCATTTGTTTATTGAATTTGTTTATAATATTAATAATAATAATCTAAAGAAGAAATTTCTTCATAATCATATTGTTTTTATCCAAATTTCTTGCAATATAACTTGAAAAAACGTAAAATTATGGAAAATTGTGGAAAACATTCTTTCAACAAATAATTTGTTTATAACATTTTTTTTGTTTATTATATAATATTGGAACATCTTTAAATAATGTTACTCTATAAAACTTAGGCGATTTCAACCATTTTCTTGTTATTGACGAGCACCGGGATCATCCCACTGTGCGCCTGGAGTATATTGCAAAATAGATGAATCGACCAATAGAAATCGTTATTTAAAATAATCCTACAAGGTCATGTTCCACTTGTTTGGTAAAAAGACCACAGAAGTCAGCGAAGTCTCCAGAAGTTATTTAAGGGCTTGTGACACTCTGCCACTTGATCAATTACATGGTTTATATTGGGCGGCTTCAGAAATTCAGAAAATGTCTGTCACAGTTTTATTATTTTTTAATTTGGAATGTAACTGGAAACAGGGCTTTAGAGCCGTATCTAAAATAGCATTAACAAAATGTAATTATATAAACAAAATAAAAACTCGGATGGGCCAGACAAATGTGCCCTTATATATTTTGAATCATTCCCCAAAATTGCAGCACAATGTATTCATTTTTCTAATTATAAAACTGCCGAATATAACATGTAATAAATCGCAACGTGACAGACTATCACATGCCCTTGAGTTTCTCAGTGGGCACACAATTTGGCGACATCTTTACGACAACTTTACGACATCCTATGTCCATGTCGTTGATTTGTCTTTACGATATCGTAAAGACGTCGTACGATCTGACTATGTCTTTTAGACATCGTAAAGACATCTTAACGACATGGACATATGATGTCTTAAAGTCGTCGTAAAGATCTCGTAACGATGTCGTCAAATTTTGTGCCCACTGGGTTCCTAAAATATTCTAAAGTGACTTCAATTTTCTAAAGTCATTGAATTCTTCAGAAGTTACAGACACCAAGGTAAGAAGGCTTGAATAGAATAGAATTAAAAATTTAAGATTTCAGCGTGAAAGTAGAGATAATCCTATTATTTTTAATACCTGATTTTCCCTTCAGGCTTCAATTTTCAAGAAAGTAATAAGTGGCTCAGAAATGTAGTTCCCGTCTATTCATATAGTGTTAATGACTCTCTTTCCTATTCCAAAAAGAAGGTTAGATATGAAGTGTGTTCAATTCAGTTTGATTCATTCGCGAAATGTGTACATTGAATTTTCTGAATTACCGGTTTCTGAATTCAAGTTAGGAAGGGTCTATTACAGTGAATTCAAGTTTACATTGCAGAAAGATGGTGTGACTTCAATTCAAGAAATCTGAATTGATTTTATATGAAACGTATTATCCTTAATTCCAAATGGTATAACTGAATTGAATGAAATAGGATTTGTGATACCGAGATACCAAAAAGAATTTATGTATTTTGAAAACATTAGTTAACTTGAATAATTAATTAAATAATTATTTAATTAATTAATATAATTATACATACATATCATAATAAATTCTTTAATAATCGTTAGTAAATTGTACGCAAATTCTATTAATTCAAGTTCAAGAGTCTAATGAATTGAAACTGTATTGAAACGTATAGCAGTTGCTTCTTTCTAATTATTGTTTCTGGTTTAAGAGAACGAAGGGAAAATCAGGTATTAACATGAATTGAAATTTTCAATCCTATTCTATTCAAGCCTTCTTACCGGGACCTTTTGAAAGATTCTGAACCACTAAATTCTTCTGACGTCTCTGAAATATCTGGAAATTTTCTGTAGTAACTTACATTTTCTGAAATAACCAAAATTATCTGAAGTGATTAGAGCATTGAAATCTTTAAAAGCCGTGAAATCTACTGAAGTTACTGAAGTGTTCAAAATTCACTGATGTCACTGAAATATCCTGATGTATCTTGAAGTCGTACACCCGATCAATCGAGTTGTCAACATCTCGTATTCAGCAAAATATGTCTTTATCACTGAATAAAAAGAGGATATTTTCTTTGGTTTTTATTACAGGAAAGATCTGAAAATTTTCTAGTTCCACCACTGACCTATTCGAAAGATACATGACAGAGAAATCAACTCTTTCTGTAAAGTTAGCAATTTGATCATTAATTTAGACTTATTCAAGGTGAACTATTGTACTCAAATTATATTGACTTCACTAGAATTGGCTTGAGTTCTTTTGAAATTTCTGGAATCCACGAAAATTTACTGGAATTCCCTTGAATTTGTTTGAATTCTCTTGAATTCCTCTGAACTCGCCAGAATTCTCTTAAATTCCGTTGAAATCTTTTAAATTTCATAGAATTTCTAGAATAATCTTGAATGCTCTTAATTTATTTTTAATTCATTTGAGTAATTTTGAATTCACTTGACTTTGGATTCACTTCCAAAGAAATTGTGAAGCTTTAGATAACATTCGGGAACAATGATTTGCTTTAAATATAAGTATAAACTGTCAAACTGTCAACTTTCCAGAAAGAGATGGTTTCTTTGTCATGTATCTTGCTAACGGTTAGGACTAGAGCCTTACATAATTAACGTATGCTCCCATAAAAACGAAGAAAATTACCCCTACTTCAGCTAATAAGAAAATAAGCTGCTCATTGGATTCAACGATGAAAAATGCATAGAAAAATGCATTAACCAAAAAATGCATCATGTATCGCTTTTCGTAAAAAAATCGGCATCCACTTATAGCACGATTTGTGATTTTGGAGCAAGAAATGGAGCTCAAAATATATCTGAAACATCCCAGTGGGCACAAAATTTGACGACGTCTTTATGACATCGTTGCGAGATCTTTACGACGACTTTAAGACATTCTATGTCCATGCCGTTAAGATGTCTTTACGATGTCGAAAAGACATGGTCAGATCGTACGACGTCTTTACGATATCGTAAAGGCATCTCAACTACATGGACATAGGATATCGTAAAGTTGTCGTAAAGCTGTCGTAGCGATTTCGCAAAGATGTCGCCAAATTTTGTGCCCACTGGGATGACGTGTAGGCACAAAAAGGAGGTCGGATTTCAATTCAGAACGAAAAACCACTACAAAAACGACATGTTCCATTTTATGGATACATAGATCACATTGTGTTGACCAGTATTATGCAACTAAAATATAATGATTAGTCTAACGAATATTTTGTAGTAGAAATAAATATGAATGTTTGACGTAAATTTACCATGTATTTAGCGAATCGAATAGAAAGGGATTGTCCCAATCGACGATATGTATTTGAAAGGCATCCACGGAAAAAATTAAAGCTGCAACTTACAGATGTGAAGGAAGTAACAGCTGCTAATCGAACTGAATGTGAAGACAGGTCAGTAGATAAAATATGAGCAACTATAATCTATTTAGAAAGTCTTTATTTAATTTTTGTAATTTTTGAAATTAAAAAATAACTATTAGTCGTAAGAATTCAATTAATCTCATTCTTTAATTAAAAAAACATGTAACCACTGCTGTATTGAGTAGATTCAGTAGAATAAACCTCATACTATTCACAGTAGTAAAACCGCGTATAGTCAGGCCGACATGCGGACACGGAGTCTGGAGAATACGTTTGACGGTAAAAATGAATGAAAATTATTCAGAAGAATTAATAGAATTTTTAATAATTTTAAAGGAATTCGAAAGAATTCAAGATATTCAAAAGAGTTGAAAGATTTTTGAAGAATTCAAGATTAATGTTTTTTTTAATCAAGAGAATTCTGAAACAGGTGTACACCTGAATTCAGTAGTGGTTAACCCTTTCGAATTTGTATTAATCTTGTGAACCAGCAAAAGATAAAAATGAAAAATTTGTATTTGATCGACTGAAACGATTTTGTTTAGATACGCAATTGCAAGTAATTGGAAAGTTTCGACAGTGATTTGTAAATGAGGAACAGAGGAACTCTTCTCTTTTTTGGCTAAGTGATAGAGACGACCCTGATCCTGCACGAAAACGTGTAATAGATACGTGCTTCCCTTTCTTACTTTATTCCGTGATTATTTAATAGTGTACGTTAAACAGTAGCATAGGTTTAGGCGAGTACAGAGTTCAATAAATCGTAACTTTCTTAGCTTTTATTTTTAAAATATACATGCAAAATTTTTTTTGTTCAAAGCCAAAGGTTAAAGTAAATATAATAATTCATTATTAAGTAACCATTCGGAAAAAATATTGAAAATTTTTAATACATTCCTATTGGAGAACTGTTAGCTCCTTATTGTAATAAAAAAATGTTATATTAAAATACGCTTTTGTTGTACATTTCAAGGTGTCTCAACGAATTTAGTATCGTTTGCCGATCGGCGACATATGATGCAAATTCAAGAAGTTGTTCGTTGAGTAGATTTACGAGACGTACACATCCAGATCTATTAGAAGATGATCCTAATTCAGACTACCTAGAAAATACTTGTCTGACTGGTAAGAAAAAACAATTATAGCTGAAATTATATAATTATTACTCATTTTTTTGTAGCTTTATTATAATTTAGTCTGTAAAGAAAAAATTGGTTTCTTTAAGAAAATATGTGGACTTTTTGTAGCCGAACGTCGCTGTGACGGTTTGACAGTTTTCATAAAAGAAGAGAAAAAGCGGCTCCGAGGTCCTTTTGAAGTTGACATTTACACAAATTTAACTCTGGATGAATGTCAAGCTCTGTGTCTTAGAGCAGAAAAATATTTTTGTCGTAGTGTAGAATTTGATGAACAAACTCGTCAATGCGCCATTTCCGAGGAGGATTCTGTCTCTCAAAGGGATGACATTGGCGGAAGCACTAGTCCGAGCTATCACTTTTATGACTTAGTGTGTTTAGACAATCGTAAGTCATCTTCAATTTTTGTTTGGTGATGTTAATTTCATTTTTATAATAGCTAATATATATTCAAAACAGTATTATTTATTCCAAATTTTACAACATAGAAAGATCTACCAAAATTTTTTGAGTGATTAATGAAAAAATTATATGTAAAACTTTAGTTTTATTTTCTTTAAAAATTTATATTTTTCCAATACAATATAAATTTAAAGTAAATTTTACTTCTCTAATGAAAGTGCTTTGTAGCTAATTGTAGAGTGGCCTCTAAAGTCAGGGATGTGCAAAATTGGTAAAAGTCCGAAAAATCTGAAAAACGATCGAAATGATTGCTGTCCCGAACCGACACCAAGTCAGTTTGTACACCTCTACTATACACGGTGGTCGGGAAGCAAAAAAAAGACTGCTTGAAGCACCTAATAAAAGTGAATGTGGCATGCTCTTTTTGGTACCTAGGAGTGCTCAAAAATCGTTGAGACAAAATCTGAACAGATCCTGTTCGCAAGAAAATTACTTTTTTGTTCAGTCAAAAGTACCAATAATCGGTTTTTTGAGAATATCTCCTCAGGGATGTATTTTACCACAAAAGTTATTCTGGTATGATTTGAAGAGAGTTAAATTACCTTTCGGAAGAGCCCTATAACTTTAAAAAATATTTATTGGTTAACGAGATAGAGCGCATATCAGTAGGCCATACCATTAGTAAGTATACCATTAAGCCATTTCCCTTTCAGGGTAGGCGTGGCACTACCCGATTTGGGTAGTGTTTCTAGGTGGATAGTTTCTTGTAGTAAATAACTACAAGTGTGGGCTCACCACACCCACGATATGCCAACAGCACGCAATATTCTCGAATGGTCACCCATCCAAGTACTAACCGCGCCCAGCGCTGCTTAACTTCAGTGATCTGACGAGAGCTGGTTTTTTCAGCGTGGTATGGCCGTTAATATGGCCATAAATACCGAAAATCGCTTTTCGGGAATATCTCCTAAAAGATGTATCTTATCACTAAAGTACTTCTCATATGATTTGTAGAAAATTTGATTACCTTCAAAATGAGCCCTATAACTTTAAAAAATATTAATTGGTTACCGAGATAGAGCGCATATTAGTGAAGTCAATCAGTGGCAAAAATCGGTTTTTTCGAGATGCCTTCTCAGGAAAGTATTTTATCCATAATATGATTATCGGAGTTGGTAGACGACTTAATTACCTTCAAAATGACCCCTTGAACATTCGAAAATGTTCAATAGCCACCGAGATAGAGCGTCTCAACGTGGACTATTAAGTGGATTATTTCTATTCAAGGCATACAGTACGACAATATTATCTACCTCGTGTTAATATTTCTTGTACTGTGTGCGTTCACAGAAAAGAGCTAAGTTTATTTTGAGTCCAGAAATAACGTCTTTTTGAGACGCAAGATTTTTAAGCCAAAAAGGTCCTAATTTGAGTCTCAGAACAAAAGAAAACTACATAGAGTTACCTAGGCAACGCTTGTTTTGAGACCTGAAAAAAATAAGACGCAAGATTTTTTAGTCTAGCTTTTTTCTGTGTTTCAAGGATAAAATTCATATGAAAGCCTGGAGTAAATTCCAAGAACTACATATCTTGATTCGACTTTTTTTTAGCACCTTAAGACATGAGAAATTTTTGGAAAACTGATTTTCAACGATTTTCGTGAAAAATGATCAAAAAGGGTCCACGTGAGACGCTCTATCTCGGTAACCAATGAATATTTTTTGAAGTTATAAGGCTCATTTTGAAGGTAATCAAATTTTCTATAAATCGTATCAGAAGTACTTCAGTGATAAGATACATCCTTTAGGAGATATTCCCGAAAATCTATTTTCGGTATTTATGGCCTACTGATATGCGCTTTATCTCGGTAACAAATGAATATTTTATAAAGTTACAGAGCTCGTTCGAAAGGTAATTTAATTCTCTACAAATCATACGACTACAACTTTTGCGATAAAATACATCCCTAAGGAGATATTCTCAAAAAACCGATTATTGGTACTTTTGACTGAACAAAAAGTGATTTTCTTGCGAACAGGATCTGTTCAGATTTTGTCTCAACGATTTTTGAGCACTTCTAGGTACCAGAAAGAGCATGCCTCATTCACTTTTCTTAGGTGTTTCAAGCAGACTTTTTTTTGCTTCCCAACCACCGTGTATAGGTTTCAAAAATGTTGACCTCTCTACAAAAGTTTGAATAAGTCAGTGAAAAAAAATCGCTAAAGAACGTAACAAACTTTACTGTAAAGATAATTTTATTGTAAACAAATTCTCTATTCATGGCCCGTCATATATTAATTATAAATAAAGTTACAGTTCGGCGAAGGTACAAAAACACAGTCAACAGCGTCAACTTCACGACAGTGAACTTTGACATGTTATATTTTGTTGAAAAATTAATAGAAATGAGGCGAAAAAAATCAGGCGAATTCCTTGAAATTTTCTGTAAATGTATGGGTCATAAAAATTAAAAAATTTAAATAATTGTAGCTTACAGAGTTCATTATAGAGGAGGACCTCATCCCAGCTCCAAGTTGTGTTAGAAAGCTCAGCTAAAGCTTGAAATAAGTAAAAAAAATTCAAATAATACAACGGCATAAGAAATAAAGTTTTAAAATTATTGAATAATTGGCTATTATCAATTATTTTTTCTATGTTTTTTATGTCGCTTGGGGGCGGCCAGTGTAACTGATCCAGGCAATATAATTGTCCGCTCCAGGGTTCCCATGCAGTCTCTTCCACTCTGTCCCGAATCAGTAACTCTTCCAGAAGCCTGAAAATAATTACGGGTGCAACAAGTTATAACTGCCCAAAGGCGTAGAAAATATTTATTTTAGTTATTAAGAAAATGGCAGTTGATGAAACTAATTTTTTTTTATTACACTTTGTTATTAATATAAACATTTACGTCTATTTTCTTTCTTATTTTCATATGAAGTGCATAATTTTTTCCAAACATTACAAATACACTACCAGCGGAAATTGTATACATTCCTTTTTTTTGATCTGTTGCAAATGTGACTTAATTTTTATAATATTAATATAAAAATTTGTTCCTCATGATAACGCGAAAGGCAATAAAATTCTCCGTCTGATAAGCCCAACTTGAAGGCAAAATCTCAATTTCATAAAAAAATATTGCAAAAAACTTAAAATTTCGATGTTTTCAAAAAATTAAAAATAACTAATTTAATATTTACAAATTTTTCGTTCAATAATTTTAATCCTTTGCATCTGTTGACAGTCTCATTCGAGTTCTCATTTCTGAGTCGAAAAGGTTCATCTTGAGACAAGTTACGCCGACTTGAAGTTTTGAGACGCAGCCAGACATCGATGTCTTGGAGACGAACTCAAGACATCGCCAAGTCTAACTCAAGTCGAAGCATTTTTACTCGGGCTACGCCTTTGGCTTCTTTTTAGTTTTTTCGCGTTATTTTTATTGATTTTTCAACAAAATATAACAATTTAAAGTTCACTGTCGTGAAATGGACGCTGTTGACCGTGTTTTTGTACCTTCGCCCAACTGCAACTTTATTTATAATTAATATATGACGGTGTCATGAATAGAGAATTTGTTCACAATAAAATTATCTTTACAGTGAAGTTTGTGACGTTCTTTAGCGATTTTTTTTTCACTGACTTATTCAAACTTTTGTAGCGAGGTCAATATTTTTGAAACCTATAGTAGAATATATCAGATTTCCGTTCAAAAAAATCCCCGCTTTCATTTTCACTTTTCAAAAATTAAGAATTTTTAATTGTAAACCATTAAAATTTTAACGATTCACAACTATAAAACAAATCATTCAATTATTAAGGCCTTCAATTTTAACTAGTTCAATTTTGAAAAACTTATACTACAACATTTTGAACGCTTCAATTTAAAAAAATTAATTTTTATAAGCCTTTTAAGACATTTCATTTGAATCAGTGAAATTTTGAAGTGTTGTATCTTTTAACGTTCAAATTAATTTTTTTTCTTTATTTTTAACAGATTCAGAATTGTTTATTCGTAAAAATTACGATAGTCAATTATTATTTAATTTTAAATACTGCAGTTCCACTTTTAAAACGTTTTACCGTCCAAATTGTCGATATTTAAAGCACTTTTAATTTTTAATTGGTCAAGCCTTCAAAAAAGTATTTAAATTTTTTTAATTTGAAAATGAACGACTAGAAATTAATACTGAAAATTGACATTTTAAGTGATTGGAAAGGTTTTTCGACTAACATTTTTTCAAATGAGGTATCAAAAAATAAATTCATAGCCATTTCCCCGTTTTTCCTGGTCTTAAAAAATTTCCGGTCATTTTCCGGTCAAGCGGCCACCCTGTTAAAGAATAAAAACAAAAATAGAAAGATATGAAATGAAAAGAATTTGAAAATGATTAAAAATAATGAAACCTAGATCCGTCCATAGCACGAGGTTCCGAATATCCTGACAATAGTGCGTCGTCGCACCTGTTCACTGATGGACGTCGCCCGGACACGGCTTTTCAGAGATACCGGAACTCCCGACTGAGCGGAGAATTTCACTCAGAGATCACCGGAAGAAGCCTGAGCGAGTGTTTGGAAGAGTGCCTGAGGCAAACGAGCTTCCAATGTCGAAGCGCCGTTTATTCTGAGCATTTTCACACTTGTCGCCTCAGCAGGTTCAACCAGCGTGACGGACATAGAATTATCTACGACGCCGATTATGATTACTATGAAAATCTCATGCGTGAGTATTTTTAATGCAACTTTAGAAATTAGTGACACAATTAGCTCTTGACTGCTGCGAACACCGGAGATGCTTTTTACACTGAATGGAGCTATTCACAAAAAAGTCGTACCTATTGGTTATAATTCCTGTATCACTTTCCCGTGATTATAATACGTATTTGATAAAATGATTTTTCATTTATGGTATCAAATACAATCTATTGCTCTACATTTTAAGTATGGGGCATTCCATTTCATATAAGAGTACTGCTCAAAACAAATTTTTTTCGATTTTCTTCAAACTGCCGTAAATTGTAGTACTATTAAGGGCATGTGATAGTCTACTGTCACGTGAAAACTTTGTGAAATGGTTCAAAGTATATAAGGGCACGTCTCCCGTCTGGCCATTTTAGTTTTTATTTTGTTTCAAAAATGCAATTTTATTCATTCTATTCTAATTCGGGATGACTAGTCGAAGCCTAAAAATTAGTAAAATTACACTATTTCAACCAAATTAAAACTCAAATTGGCCTTTATTATTAGCCTTTATATATATTGAAACATTTCCCAACATTTCAACACAATATTTACACTTTTCAAATTATAAAGCCGCCGGATATAAATCTTATAATTGTTCACGTATCACTCTGGTACATGCCCTTATACCCTACTGTAGATACAAAACTATAAGTCACCATATTGCATGGTTACCGAAATACGTTGTAGTTAGTACAATTAGGTGTGCAGACCATTTTTCAATCCAATATTACTGTGTCAAAACCAAACCAAATAAAGTTTTAACTAACTAATTCGGAAGGAAAGACGAATTTTACGACGGTGGTAACCATTTCTCAAATGTATATGTCCTTTCTATAGTTTTTTTTAAATTGAATATTTAAATTCCAAATATCTCAAAACACGTACCCTCGGATTTTGAAAAATGCCTAATTATAAATAGGTTAGAATTTCTATTTTATAATCATGAATGGATATAATGGACATTTTTGGAAATTCTGAAATATTAATTGAAGTAAATAAATAATTGCAAAATTATAGGATTCTGGATTCAGAACCTAACCCCTGCTTGAACCAAATTCATAGTTCCTTATTTGTTTTTCATTTAATTCTGTTAGATTCTGAATTCAGACTCCTTGAATTTTGCAATTATTTTTACATTCTCATCCTATAATGAGAAGGTATTAGATTTGTGTAAAATTTGACCCCCCCCCCCCCGTTTCTGTCAAATGTCCACGTTTTGAGACCCCATGAACCCAAAAAACAGGTTTTTACAAAATGTCTGTCTGTCTGTTAGTCTGTCGATTTTTAGTTTGTTAGCACGATAACTTTCGAAAAAATTAACAGATTGGATTGGGCTTTGTTATACTCTTCAAGTGTCCTAAAATGAAGGTCAAGTTCGTTAGCCAGCTATTTTGGATAAAAATTCAAAAAGTGAGCATATTTTGAAAATTTTTGAGACCACTTTTTTTAAAGATTTAAAAATTCTAAGTACGGTTATTAGTAGTTCGCAAAAAGACGAACAAAATATCCTCGTGACTTTCTCTGATTAAAAAAAATTACCAGAGTTATAGAATTTTCAAAATTCCAAAAAACAAACGAAAATGATCATTTTAAGCCAAAAAACGCACAATATAAAAAAAAGTCAAGCGAAGAAAAACGTTGCTTCTTGAACAAGCTACAATATTTTCATAACAACTTTTTGAATTTTTTGAAAAATCAGAAATTCAAATTTCGATCGCACAAAAAAATAATGAAAAATAAAAAATTCCATTTTTCTATCAAACTATGCAAGATGCGATAAAATATGAATTATCCAGAATTGTTCACCTAAAAAAGATCTACAAATTTGTTATTATTCACTTTTTGATATGACGCGTAGTTTTTGTTTTATTCGTAAAAAACCGCATTTGATATAGAAAAATTAAATTTGTAGACGAATAACACAAGCTACGAAAAAAATGAAGAGACTTTTTTTTTATCCAAAAAAGAGTTACAAATTTGTTATTTATCATGTTGCGATAGGATGCGTAGTTTTTGTTTTATTCGTAAAAATAACATTGACAGTAAAAAAAAAAAATTTTGTAAAAACGATGCAAGGTACGAAAACAGATGAATGAACAAAAATTGTGCATTCAAAAAAAATTTACAAATTTGTAATCATTTTTTGTTATAAGAATTCATTCAAAATGAAAAAAATTAACTTTTTTGAGAAACGGCACAAGCCAAAATAACATTTTAACTAATACAATTTTTCGCCTAAATTATATCATTATTCTTCATTTGAAATCAAACACAAATTTAGTAATTTGTATATGAAGAACATATAACACGGCCACATTTGTGATCGCATTTGCGGCCGCGTATAAGAAACAGCATTTGCGATCGCATTTGCGCCCGCATTTTGAAATATTATAAACCGCTAAAAACTTTGCGTTGACTTAATTTTTATTGTCTGAGGTGTAATTAAATAAGCACAACCGTGAATATTTATCAATTAAAGAACAAAGTTTATTGAAATACGTGGTAAATTTTACAACGTATTTCAATAAAATTTGTTGTTTAATTGATAAATATTCACGGCTGTGCTTATTTAATTACACCTCAGACAATCAAAATTAAGTCAACGCGAATTTTGTAACGGTTTATAATATTTAAAAATGCGGCCGCAAATGCGACCTAAAATGGGGCCGCGAATGCGACCGCAAATGCTGTTTCTTATACGCGGCCGCAAATGCGATCGTAAATGCGGCCGCAAATTTTCAGTAGGGTACGTACATGCATACATACGTACATACATTTATACAGTCCTACACACAAACATAATAAATACATAAAGACACATTCGTAAAAACCTGTTTTTCGGGTTCAGTGGGTCTCAAAACGTGGACATTTGACAAAAACGGGGAAGGGGGGGGGGGGCAAATTTTACACAAATCTAATAGCTTCTCTGATGAGAATGTGAAAAATATAGAAAGGACATATATTTTTGAGAAATGGTTACCACCTTCGTAAATTTTTTCAAATTTCCTTTCGAATTCGTTAGCTTCAAATTTTATTTGGTTTTGTTTTGACGCAATAACATTTCATTGAAAGATGATATGCACACCTAAATGTACTAACTATACCATATTTTCATAACCAGGCAATATGGTGGCTTATGATTTTGCACCTACAATAGTCCCATAGTACTATAATTTACCGCAGTTTGAAGAAAATCGGAAAACACTTGTTTTGAGCAGTGCGCTCATATGATTATATTACATATTTTTCGTGGATCTATATATAAATGACATGCAATTTTTCACTGCCATGATAAAAAAAGTTCTTTGGTACTATTCACGGAAAACTAGAACTTATAAAGTATTCTAACTTGAAAACCTTTAAAGTTAACCAAAATTAAAAATTCAGGGAAATTGGAAGGCCATCGATTTTCAAAGAATATGTTTTTATACTAACTCATACTTACGCATTTTAATTCATGTCTGAAATTAATACAAAATTGATCTGGAAAAACTTGATACCTTAGGAAAAGCCTTGAATTTAGAGATCGAAATTCTGTAGTAAGCCTGTTATAGAAAAAGGAGTCAAAACACTTTTAAGAGAACACCCTTAAAATATAATTTCATGTTTCATACGATGAAAATACATTATTTAATTTTTTATTTTTAGATCAATATCTGGATGGTGAACGCGATGGATCTTCGCACAGACCTGATCCTTTAGGTCAAGATACCAATTTCGGTCGACCTTCACTTGGCCGACCAGGTAAACATTTTTTTTTATTTCCACTTGATTTTTCACTTGATTATTAGTTAATTATTTCATTGATAATTATCTTTAAGGGCGTTGGAACCAGGACGCAAACTCAAAATTAAATTGCCTCATTTTACTCTCCGAATACAAATTTTATTCAAAACAGGAATAGGCCCGAATTATCTGAAAAAATATGTAATTCTAGTATTTACGGAGTGAAGTTGAGGCAATTTAATTTTGAGGTTTAGATCCTGGATCCAACACCCTCAAGAGAACATAAATATGGCCAAAGTAGAATGAAATGCCTGAGTTTCAGGTTACCCAGACGATTATGAGAAACCCTATCCTGGAGGTGAAAAAGGCGATCGTTTTCCCGAAAAATATTCTCCCCCGCCTGGGCGATATCCACCTGCTCATATTCCAATAGGAGGTGAACGTTATCCTGGTGAATCTCATCGATATCCCTTTAGTGATCATTATCCACCTGATGATGGTGGATATCGGCCTGGAGGCCGATACCGTCCAGTTCCTGAAAGATATCCATCACTTCCAGAACGATATCCACCGGGTCCAGATAGATACCTTGGAAATAGATACCCTGGAGATAGACACCCTGGAGAGAGATATCCTATAGATCGACCTCCAGTAAATGATAATAGAACCCCACTTCGAGGACCGTATTATCCTTATACTGGACCTTATGGCATGGAGAGATATCCACCACCTAGTAACCGTTTTCCGAATGTTCCTCCTACTAGACTCCGTCCTGATACGAGTGTTCCACCTGCTTCTGGGTTTCCCCCTGGTTACGATTCTTATCCTATGTCAGAAAACCCACGTTATCCGGTTGGAAATTCGCTGCACCCGGGTCGATATCCCGCAGGGGACAGATTTCCGGATAAGGAAGTTTTCCCGAAGAGAGAAAGGTATGCTGACTACCCTACAGCAAATACCTATATAGGTGCCTATATAGGTCTCCTATTATAGGATCCTATATAGGTCACCTATGTAGGTCAGTATAGGTGCCACCTATAGGAAATGAAACAGTTTCTTACATAGGATCCTATATAGAATATGATAGGATTCTATATAGGACTGATGATTCCTACGTACTTTTGTGACTTTAAAGAACCGGAAGTGTTGCGCAGTAGTTTTCTATAGCAGGTACAACTGCGCAGTAGTTATTTTTGAATATGCGATTGCCTAGTAGTACTGCGTAGTAGTATTGTCTAGTAGTATTGCCTAGTAGCCTATACTGTTATCAGAATAAGTATGGTTTCCTATAGGATCCTATATAGGATCCTATGTAGGAAACTGTTTCATTTCCTATAGGTGGCACCTATACTGACCTATATAGGTGACCTATATAGGATCCTATATAGAATCATATTAGGATTCTATATACAATCCTTTAGGTGACCCATATAGGCATCTATATAGGTATTTGCAGTAGGGTAGACGAGTATAATCTGAGATATTCCGAAAAATCTAAAAAAAATGTTGTATTAAAATGTTTTTAATTTTACCAAACTTTTACAATACAAAATAAAATGCAAAGTTACAATCGAGATACCCAGGAGCGGTACATCTAAATTGTTATATGAAATTATCCAAAAGATTAAAAAAACTTTTGAAATTAGATAAAAAATTAATCCCAATTAAAGTACATGATTTACAGATATCCTGGATTCACCGGAAAAGAATATCCAGAACGACCTCCACCGTACTACGATGGGCCGTCTTTCAGTCCAGTGAGACCCTTACCTAACGAAGGATACGGTGAAGATGGAATCGTGGGTGGTGGGTACATAGGTGAAGGAGGAATCTACCACGACAGACCATTCGGGACAGCTGGTCCCATAATTGGAAGACCTCCTTTGCTTGCACGATGCGATGAACAAGGGAACTTTCGTCGTGTGGGGCAGAGGATGCGGGTACGAAAACCATTTGTTAGACGATACACTTCAGCTCCTTCTGTAGACCAATGTGACAGAGAATGTGCTGATGCGAGAGACTTCGTGTGCAGATCCTTTAACTATAAATCCTTCGGCAGTTCCTTTGCCGGTGATCGAGATAATTGTGAATTAAGCGATAGAGATTCAAGGGATATGGATATAAGTAATCCTGTTTACTATGATACGTCATCAGATTTTGACTTTTATGAAAAAAACGATGGCAGACAAGGACCTGATGGAGAATGTCTTGATGGTAAGTTACTCAGACTTTCAAATATATTTTTTGGAATTCTTATAACAAGTCCAAATGAAAAGGTTCTATCTCGGGAGTCCGTTTAGAAAGGGAATTGATTTACGGTCGGTTCGAACCAATACTAAATATTCTTAATCAATCTGAAATCTGTACCCGAACCAAGTTTCTAATCCTTAATTTGTGCGTTAATTCCAAATTGAATTCGAATGAATCCGAAGCTTATCCAGACAGACTCAATCTGTGCGCCCAATCCGAATTACCCTGGCGGACTGAACGAACGGAACGGATACACTACAGCGTATCCTTATAGTATCCATATCGTATCCTCTGCGTATCATGCAAGAAAAACTCATTTAAAAAGGAAGATGAACATTTCACTTGTTGAAATTCGGATTCTACGTGAAATTTTGCGTTAAAAGGTCACGGAGTAATCGCAATAGTTTTTCTTGAAACATTAAAAACTTTAAAAAAATATTATACTTATCGGCAACGTGGGCTGAAGGCGACTTCAAACGCATTGTCGACGGATAACGCCTATTGACTGCTACTGAACGACGATGCGTTTGAAGTCGCCTTCAGCGCACGTCATCGATAAGTATTGTATTTTTTTAAAGTTTTTAATGTTGCAAGAAAAACTATTGCGATTATTCCGTGACCTTTTAACGCAAAATTTCACGTACAATCCGAATTTCAACAAGTGAAATGTTCATCTTCCTTTTTTAATGAGTTTGTCTTGCATGATACGGAGAGGATACGATGTGGATACTGTGAGGATACGCTGTAGCGTATCCGCTCCGTTCGTTCGGTCCGCCAGGGTAATTGGAGGCTTATCCCTGCGTCCACTTGAAGTTTTATCCGAATTAATCTGAATAAATCAAATACTACTCCGAAACAAACATACAGTCTTTCTCGATCCGTCAGCCAACTACAAGTTTAATCCGAATCAATCCGAAACCAATCCGAAATTACCTTTTAATCCTTTTCAATCTGACGTCAAATCCGAATGAATCCGAGACACATCAGTAGTGACTTTCAACTCCTAATCAGCCTGTAAAGACTTACTTCAATCCGAATGAATCCGTGGCACAGAAAATACTTGAAAGATTGAGAGATAGATTGAGAAATACTTGAAAGATTCTTAATCACCTTGCAACCAGTTTTGCAACCAGACAATCGTTTCAATCCGAAGGAATTCGACAGGTAGGAGTAAGAAACTTACTAAAAGTTGCCATCAACTACCAACAATTATCCAAATTTCAGAAAATTTTTGATAATTTATGGTTACTTATTGCTTATTTATGATAAATTTCGATAATTTTTTTAAGTTATTAGTTTTAACGATTAGTTTGTATACAGATTTTGGAATAAAATTGATTCAGACCTCGGTTCAGGTGGATACAAATTTTTCTGTGCGAAACTTTCGTTAGAGATAATATTTCCAGATATTATATAATATTTATATTATAAGAAAATTTCCGAACATTCTGGAATATTCTTGAACATTCCAGAGTGATTGTCTGGAGACTTCTGAAACATACTAGAATTCGGTAATAATCAATAACAATCTATAACATTTTAAAACATTCCAGGATATTCTTGAAAATTCTCCAGAATATTTCAGAATATTCCAAAACATTCAGATACAAATGGCCGAATATTCAAGAATATTTCAGAAAGTTCCAGAATACTCAGTAGCATTGTATTATTTTTCATATTTCGTGATGTTCACATTGTTACAATTTAAATAAACTCTGAAAATATTTGACAATAAGGTTGTTGTATGATTAAAAACAATTGCATTTTTGAATAATAAATTACCTACTCTTTACATTGATGAAAGAAAATGTGGTTTAAATACTTTATTTCGGCGGAAATTAAACAATAAATTAATAATATTTTAAATATTACAATGACCTTGAGTTGTTGAATCGCTTCTACCAATCAGAGAAGAAAAGCAAAGGTGGATTATAATGGCCTTCTTGGCTAACTTCCGCATCTTAAATAAAATAAGTGGAAACTGTTGACAGATTCTTGGCGCTGCGCTTGTACCAAGAAACTCAGGTAGACATTTCTGTAGTCCGCCGGAGGTTACCACCGACGCTATACTTGCCCAGTACTGACCATTATTACAGATAATCGGCTATTCGCCCAGTACTGGCTAACGGCTGGCTCCACGATCGGGGTAGTACTATGATGGCAGTATAAATACTTAAAAAATAAAATGTATACATTAAAAAATATGGTTCCTGTGTTCTAAAATGTTGAAAAACTGTACATAAAAATATCGCGTAAACAATTTTTTTCTGTTTTTTTTTTT
>CAKNYM010048987.1:105065-125360 GCA_932195095.1 Andricus curvator
AAAAGCAAAACGTTACACGGAAGTTTATAAAAATTGGTTATTACAAAAATTTTTGCAGTTCACGTCCAAATTTCTAAGTTCCGTCGTTAAACATTTTAAATGCTCTTAAAAAGTTACATTTTATGTCATTATAAAAAGTTGTAAAATGGTCTAAAACGCGTAGAAACGAAATATTACACGAGGAAAAATTGTAATCGATTAGAAGTGTTTATTTAAAAATTAGTTTATTTATATTCACGTTAACAGTTGATTTATTTCACATCTATATAACCTCATATAATAATAAATAATTAATTAGAAAAAGAGAGTTTAAAATTTGATGTTTTAACTTTTTTGGCTGTGCATTATGAGGATGGTTTTTGTATTTACTTTTAATTCTGTAGTTTTAGAACAATGGTTAAGACTACTGTATAGAAACAGTGGGTGTTAAAATTAATCAAAAAGATTGAATAAAATTTACATTTTTGAAATTATAAATAATATTCGGACACTATGCAGTCTTATGATGATGAATAGATAAAGTAGATGCCTCTTAAAAACAATTCAATGATTTTTTAACATTTTTTATGTTAATTCCAGCATTTTCGTACGCCAGCAGTTTGCCAGTACAGAAATAGTATTGGTGTGCAGTACAGCCGCTTTACCACACACGAGTACTGCGGAGAATTGAAAGCCAGTACCGATGACCAGTACTGTGACTCTGGCAATCTGTAATGGGCCAGAACTGGGCCAGTCATGTATTTCTACTTGGGAATTATTGTATTTGCGTACGTCAAAATGTTGGTATAGATTTCAGATTGAAATAAAAAAATACAGACTTCACAATAATTCGTTTCTTACAAATTAATTTTTTTTGCAACGACCCTATTCTTTTGAAAAGTAAGAGATTCATTGTGTTCTTGACGCTTGTGGATAGTTTACGGATCAAGTATTAGGCACCTTTAAAATTTCGTTTAAAAATTTAAAAAAATTAGGCAAATTGTTTTCCCTAAGTAACCCAAATTGTACGAAAGTCAAACCAAAACAAACAATTTTTTTCAACCACCCTAATTACTACTTATAGGTATATTTTATTCGTTATACGCATTTTCTCATTTAATTTTCAGTGACTCAGTCTTGTAGCGAAGATGGAATGGAATTCACTTTGAAGACACCAGAAGGTTTTATTGGAAGAATTTACACATATGGATATTACGACCGCTGTTTTTTCCGCGGTAACGGCGCAACAATAAATGTCTTACGCATCAGCGGAGCTCAAGGATACCCGGATTGTGGAACACAACGAGTGAGAAAATTCGAATTTTAAATGAAAATGCAACACACATAGTTTAAACTGAAAAAGACCACTGCAGAATTATTTCGATTCATATTTATTAAAAGCGCTAATGTTTAATTTCAGTATGGCGATACGATGACAAATATCGTAGTAGTACAATTTTCGGACTACGTGCAAACCGCAAGAGACAAAAGATTTAATCTTACGTGCCTGTTCCGAGGTCCTGATGAAACAGTTGTAACTTCAGGGTACATTGGAGCCGGGTAAGTAGACTTTGTTCTATAATTGTTATTAATTCGTCTTGAAAATGTTTTACATGAAATAGGGTAATTGGTACAATGGTTGGCCTTTCCCTAATGACTTCTAATCACTTCTGGAAATCTCGGATTGCTTCAATTGATTGGATGAAAGTAGGATAGAGACTCGTTTTGAATAATTGACTCCTATCTCCCTTGGAGCATTCGGCAGAGCAGGGTCGCGGCCAACACCGTAAAAGCGACAAAGATGGGAATAAAGCACTATTAGGGTCGCATTATGTCTGTAGAGATATGTCGTTTCCGCGTAAGTGGGACACCCAGATAGTATGTCTTTTATTTACTCAGCGTGTGTAGCTCTGCACCTATCGCAGGGAACAAGGACATCGTCCTGGCATGTGAAAATGAAACCCTTTGTATCTGAGTTGAGTCCTGATGATCTGAGGAAATCAAAAGTTTGATCTATCGACAAAGACTGACCTTTTACATTTCTGTGAAAGTTTCCGTTCATTTTCATGTCGAGTGTGAACTGTACTCAGAACAATTCCGTTATAAAGACACTGGAGATTCAGAAGTACGTGTCCGCCTTGACGGCTGTGATGTATAATCGCGGAACGGACGAATTGATATGCAAGCTCTAATGCATATGCATGATCTTACGCGTGGCGATATTAAGGGCCGTAAGCTCGTTCTTTGGCTATTGAACCACCCAAGACGAGTCGCGTAGAACCGGGACGGCAAGCATGTTAGTTGCAGATACCTTGTTCAACGCCGACAGATTTGAAGACCAAATCTGTCGAAGAAGATGCTTGTATCTGCTTCAGAGAGACTCCTTTACTGATGTTACGTCCTGAGTGCGGCTTTGAGGCAAGCCCTAGCATGTCTACCCAGTGGGCACAAAATTTGGCGACGTCTTTACGACATCGTTACGACATCTTTACGACATCCTATGTCCATGTCGTTAAGATATCTATACGATATCGTAAATACGTCGTACGATCTGACGATGTCTTTTCGACATCATAAAGACATCTTAACGACATGTACATAGGATGTCTTAAAGTCGTCGTAAAGATCTCGTAAAGACGCCGTCAAGTTTGTCAAGTTGAAGTTTGCTTTCACCAGAAGCATAGATTTTCAGGTCATCCATATAAAATACATGAGTGACCTTATGCTCGCGCTGATTAGTGTCGCCACAGAGGTATCCAGAAGAATTTCGTAGTGCAAGAGATAGAGGCAGAAGTGTGAGGCAAAAAAGCAGAGGGCGCATGGTATCGCTCTGAAAGACGACCCTCTAAAAGGTGACGTAGTTCGTTGTCACACGATAATTTCCAGATGAGATAGTAAATCTAGTTTTCCAAAGAGGCATCAATCTCTCTATGCATCTCACTATGTGTGGATGAACGTTCGAAGTTTCCAACGGACAGATGATAAGTCTATGAGATGTTGAATCGAAAGCTTTCCGGTAGTGAATCCAGGCCATTGACATTCCTCCTCAGATGTTATGAGGTTGTCGCAAACTCCGCGAAAAAAGCGGATGATATTACTAGTATTTTATTTTAACTTCAGTGTCTTCGGGATCTTGTATACCTCTGTCCAAAAAGTGTCTTCTTCGTTGGGCTTGGGTGGATTTTTGACAGAAACAGGGAGATCAGTGTTCAGTGTGTAATGATAGATCTTCAGTTCTTGGGTGAACTTTCAAGCCCTTTCCGTGATCAGTTTACCAGATGTTATGTAGCGTCTTTTGGCCTTTTGATCCATCTTCGGTTTGAGCGTTCGATTTGAATCAGCCAAAGCTCTCGCCGCACCATCAACTGAACAATTGATAGTCCAGAGGTCGGACTCCCCTGAGATATCCTCACGAAGGGAGGCATCAATTTCAGCCAAATCTTGGGGCTTAGGAGGAACCTGGATGTTAATGTTCCTTCTTGTCCTGAAATCGTGATTATCTCTTAGTAGGTGCCTGCTTTCCGCGGTTGGTCTCAATGTTGCTTCCTCATCTTCGTATGCAGCTTATTCATGTAGCGGTGGGGGAAGCTCTTTGCGTGCATATCCATTTTTCCAGAGGCAGGCAGCTTGATTTCGCAATGACTGATACGAAACGTGCTGAAGCTCTGTGTGTTTCTGGCACCACAGAGCGTACATACGGGCCATAAAGCCTCAGAAACAGGGATAATTCGGCCATCATAGCTGTCCAGCAAGTCATCCTTGATTTAATTCGTCCACTTAATGTGAGCGTTTCGTCGGTTCGTCGTCATGTTTCCATCTAAATTATTTTCACCACCCCGAACTCTAGAGTGATCGACACTGTTTTCTGACCCATTGTCGGGTGCTCTGCGCGTGCGATCGTTTTGAACCGCATCTACAACATTTTGGTGGTTTGGTGGTGTCTATTGTTATTCCCACGAACAGGTAGGGAAAGGGTTCGTCCATCCTCGTAGAGCTGCGATTGCAAGGATATGGCTGCATACCCTGAGAAGTCGCCCGGCATCCCAGAGCCACCGCTCAAGACACCTCACCCAGGTGCCATTCAGCTTTTGGCACGGTTGTTACGCGTCCACTTGGGGATTAATTCCTTTGGGACTATCTCTTGACAATTGTTCGCTTAGTTCCCTTGACAAGTGCCAGAAACACCCAGAGTTTCAGCATGTTTCGCATCAGTCTTCGCGAAATCAAGCCGACTACCTCCGGAAAAATGGATATGTTTTCCCAACCGCTGCTTGATCAAGCTGCAGACGAAGATGAGGAAGCGACATTAAGACCAACCGCGGAAAGCAGGCACCTTCTGAGAGATGATCGCGATTTCAGGACAAGAAGGAACATTAACATCCAGGTTCCCCCTAAGACCCAAGATCTGGCTGAAATGGTTGCCTCTCTTCGTGGAGATGCCTCGCGAGAGTCCGACCTCTGGACCATCAATTGCTCAGTTTATGGTGCTGCGAGAGCATTGGCTGACTCAAATCGAAGGCTAAAACCGACGATGGATCAAAAGACCAAAAGACGCTTGCATCAACTGAACAAGAAGATTGGATGGGTAAGACAGAATGCGTCCTGTGTTCAATGTCTGATTGACTACATAACATCTGGTAGAGCGATCACGGAAAGGGTTAGAAAGTTCGCCCGAGAACTAAGGATCTTGAATCACACACTGAGCAAGTCAAAGCTGCTGACAATCAAGCAGCATATTGATGACAAAATACGGCTATTATCTGACACAAGGAGGAGAATACAGAAGAGGGAGAGATGGATCAGGGAGAATCAACAGTTTCTCGCTGACGCATCGCGCCTCTTCAGCGATCTCCCTGTTTCTGTAAAAAATCAACCTAAGCCCAAGGAGGTAGAGACCTTTTGGAGAGAGGTATACAAGATCCCGAAGACACTGAAGTTGAAAGAAGATACACTTAGAGGCACGAAGAACTTTTCCGCTGCTGGACCAGATTGTATCAAGAACTTCTGGTGGACGAAGTTTACTTTTACACACCTACATTTGGCCCGCATATTCACCTCATATTCAAAGTCGGAGACGCCCATTCCGCAGTGGCTGGTGTTAGTACGCACTATACTCCTGCCGAAAAAAGGGAACTTGTCCAACCCAGAGAATTACAGGCCAATAACTTGTTTGAACACCCTGTATAAGATCTTTACGTCTGTCCTAAATAACAGGATTGTTCGACGAATTGAGCCTGTGTGTCGAGAGATGTACGAACAACGTGGCTAAAAAAAGGTGTAGCAGGCTGTCGAGAGAACCTGCTAATTAACAGGTGTGTCTTTAAAGACGCTGCAGCTCATCAGCGCACCCTGTAAATGGTCTGGATTGACTACCGGAAAGCTTTCGATTCAACATCTCATAGACTTATCATCTGTCCGTTGGAAAGCTTGAAGGTGCATCCACACATAGTGAGATATATAGACATAATGTGAACCTAAGAGTGCTTTATTACCATCTTTGTTGCTCTTACTGTGTAGGTCGCGACCCTGCCTTGCCGAACGCTCCAAGGGAAATAGAGTCAATTGTCCAAAACGAGAAGTGCCAAATTTTCTGATACTACGGTTTTCTGACCGCAGTCTCCGTTGCATACTCAAAGACTGACATCGTTCTCCAAGACTTCGAGAAACGAACTATATTCGTGATCGAATTCTCGGCTCCGTCCGAATACAACATCACTGCCAAGGAGACAGAAAAGGAGGAGAGGTATCAAGACCTTAGAAGAGAGCTGCAACGACTGTGCCTAACATGTCCGGTACAAGTAATTGTCCTTATGATAGGTGCTCCCGGAGGTGCGAAACTATCACTGGTTCGTAACCTTAAAGCCATACCCGCGTGCCAAAAATATGCACTTGCGAGATGGATGCTGACAGCTGTTATCCTTGGGTCGCTTCGCGTCCTCAAGACATACGAGGGTTTCGCCGGCCTGTCGTTGTGATTTGATCGTGCCCTGTGACCACCCATTTCACGGTTGTGAGACGTGGCCATAAGTGTAATTTACCGCGATTCTACTGGGAGCCAGTGTCATTTTTTAAATGGCAGTTGCTCTCAGTGACACCCTGCGGTGGTTGTTTAACACTTTTTTTAAATTATATGTATATATATATATATCCATATAGCTTCAAGGAGCTGTGCAATGCCCTCATAACACCTGAGGAGGAATGCCCACCTATCACTACCGAGGAGGTGAAAATGTATTAAGAGGCATGAAGAACTATTCCGCTCCGGGACCAGATGGTATCAAGACCTTCTGGTGGAAGAAGTTTCCTTCAACCCACCAGCATCTGGCCCGATTTTTCGCCTCATATCTAAAGTCGGAAGAGCCTATTCCGGAGTGGTAGGTGGAAGGGCGCACAGTGCTCCTGCCGAAGACGGGCACCTCAGCTGACCCTAAGAATTACAGGCCAACAACTTTTCTGAACACACTGTATAAGGTCTTCAGAGCTATCCTAAAGGATAGGATTGTTCGGACAATTGGACCTGTGTGGCGAGAGATGTATGAACAACGCGACTCAAAGAAGGCGTATCAGGATGTCGGGAGAACATGCTCATCGATAGATGTGTTTGTAAAGACGCAGCATCCTATCAGCGATTCCCATCGATGGCCTGGATTGATTACCGGAAAGCTTTCGATTCAACCTCCCATAGACTTATCATCTGTCTGTTGGGAAGCTTAAAGGTTCATCCACACATCGTGAGGTGCATAGAGAGATTAATGCCGCTTTGGAAAACCAGATTTACTATCTCATCTGGAAAACATCGTGTGATCACTAACAGTGTCACCTTTCAGAGAGGTGTGTTTCAGGGCGACACCATGAGCCCTCTCCTCTTTTGCTTAACATTATTGCGACTATCTCTTGCACTTCGCAATTCCGAAGGGTACCACTGCGGCAAACCTGGAGATCGAAAGCATAAGGTCACTCATGTATTTTACATGGATGATCTCAAGATCTATGCTAAAAATAAAGAGAAACTACATCTAGTTTTAGACATTGTCAAAAAGTACACTCAAGAGATTGGAATGGAGTTCTGGTTAGAGAAATGCTCCAAGGTTAATTTGAAGAAAGGAAAACTTAACGGCATCCACGAAGATCCTGAGCTCGTCGACAGAAGCTCCATAGGATACCTTGGCGCTGGAGAGACCTATATATACCTGGGCGTGCCACAGAGCCGCATTCAGGACGTGACATCTATAAAGGATACTCTCCGATGCAGATACAAACGTCTCATCCGAAGGATATGGTCTTCCGAACTTTCGGCGAGGAACGAAGTATCTGTGACGAACATGCTTGCCATCCCAGTAGTACCCTATTCATTTTGAGTAGTTCCATGGACGAAGGACGAGCTTAGATCCCTCGATATCGGGTCCTGAAAGGTTATGCACATGAACAAAAGCATGCACCTTAAGTCTTCTCTTCCGCGACTTTGCATCTCACGCCGTCAAGGTGGTCGCGGAATACTGAATCTTGAATGTTTTCACAACAGACTTATTCTGGGTACAGCTCATATAGTCGCAAATGGACAAGACCCTCTTCTTAAAATGGTCAGGAAACACGAAGAAGTGGGCAAAGGGGCATTTCTGTACAAAGCAGCGGAGGAGGCTGCTGAAACACTCATCCTTGACTTCAATATCAGGGGTGAGGAAAATGCATCAAATCTTAGCCATCTTGAATACTCACTCCTGAAGGCCCGGATGAAGAAAGCACCGGAGAAAAACTTCAGCGAACAGCTCCTGGACAAGAGGATGCACGGCATCTTCCACATAAATGTGGAAGATAAGTCGATGTCGTATGAGCTAACGTTTGCTTTCCTTAAATCACCCGGATTGAAGTCGGGCACGAAGGGTTTCATTTTGGCATGTCAAGACGGTGTCATTTCCACTCTAGCATACCGTCGCCAAATTTTGAGCCAAGACATTCCCGATGATAGCTGCAGAGCGTGTCATGCACACCCCGAGCATCTAGGGCACATACTATCTAGTTGTCCAACTCATGCGGGAACGCATAGGATCCTGAACAAGTTCCGGTACATGCACCCGCGTTTCAATTCACTCTGTGAAGAGACCTGTACAGGGTCATTTTCAAAGGTTAGCTTGCATACGGATTTCTTTGCAGGATCATGTACAGTTTCCTTCACAAAATTCCTGCCCAGGAACCGTCAAGGTTACCTGTACAGGTTCGTGTACCGGAACATGTGCAGGATCCTCCGAGGTTACAGCACAAGAATTTTCAGCTGGGTTGGCTCGCATATCAACCTGCAGCTCACAAAGGAAGAACAATTTCCCGGTCTAATTAGTGGGAACCCCTACCCCATTTCGATATCAAATTTGTCTACTCCTCTTTATCCCCCGCATCCTCAATGACAATGTCCATTGTCCACTTCAGAAAAATAGTGTAATTTTGAATTTCTAAAAGATTTTATTATGCAAATTCTAAGCCTAATTTAAAGAAGTACTATTTTGATATTTTTGTATCATTTCATGAAATTTTTAATAAAACTGTTTAACAAAAATTCTTATACCAGGGTTGCTACAGAATGTTTATCTCCAACTTTCAGCTCTTTTCCAGGTTTCTTCAAAGGCAATTTAAAAAAAGCATTGACTAGAATTACGGACTTTTCCGTAAAACTAACTGGTCAAGTACAGCGCTAGGGCTAGTATTACGGAATTTTCCGTAATGTTAGCCCTGAACTGACTGGAAAAGTGTTTAGTCGTACAAAAAATTCTGTAGCGGTAGACACTTCCTAAAAAAATTCTGAAACTTACTTCCTTTGAAGGAAGTGTAAATTTTTTTCAAACAGAAAATATTTGAATTGGAAATTTTTGTTATTACTACAAGGTTAATGCTGTTTTCGACTTTCAAATGTTCATCCAATAAGTATTACAAGGCCAACAGCCATACCACGCTGAAAAAACCAGTTCTCGTCAGATAACTGAAGTTAAGCAGCGTTGGGCGCGGTTAGTACTTGGATGGGTGACCATTCGAGAAAACCGAGTGCTGTTGGCACATCGTGGGTGTAGTGAGCCCACACTTGTAGTTATTTTACTACAAGCTATCAACCTAGAAACACTACCCGAATCGGGTGCCTACCCTGAAAGGGAAATGGCTTAATGGTATACATACATACATACATACAAATGGTATACGGAGAAAAAAATCTAAGTAGAATAGCAAGAGTACCTCTCATGTGTTGGTGGCAGGTTTTTTTCTTGTTATCTCAGCTAGAATTCATGCATTTTATGATTTTAAGCACGGGTAAGTCTTATACTGGGAAAGTTGAGCATTCAATGCTCTAAGAACCATCTCGCCGATCAAGAAAAGCCTATCACCTGACCATGCTGTGATTGCAAGGAGCCCTTGCGATTCCGGCATGGTTTTATTGCAACGAAGGTCTGTTGCCACTCTCCACAGTTTCCATACCTGCTAGACAGCAAGTGTTCAAAAAATTCTATTCTACGACAAGAGCTTTTGATAAAAAAGTTTTGATAAGCATCACTTCCCAGTGGGCACAACATTTGGCAACGTCTTTGCGACATCGTTACGACATCTTTACGGCAACTTTACGCTACCCTATGTCATTGCCGTTAAGATGTCCTTAAGATATCGTAAAGACGTCGTATGATCATCTGGATAACACATCTTAACGGGATGGACATAGGATGTCTTAAAGTCATCGTGAAGATCTCGTAACGACGTCGTAACTATGTCATCAAATTGTGTGCCCACTGGGTAGTTAAAAGTTTGTCATAAGGACAACCGCCAGATTTTGCCGGGAGCGTGTGTTATTCTACAAAATTGCACCCGTTCCCAATAATGAGCTGGCAAAAGTTTCGTGCACCCTGAGGACACGGAGAGACCCAAGGACGACCGCTTTCTGCATTTTCCCCGCTAGTGTCATAACATTTCGTTGAGACGCGGGATGCTTTTCAGACTGATAACCAGTAAAAGCTTGGCACCTCAAAGGAAATAGGAAGTTCCAATGTATTCGGCACATCTCATTTTCGGAAATGGACTCTATTTTCCGAGGAGAGTTTGGCGGAGTGGTATTAAGGCTAATGCCGTAAGAGTGACAGAGATGATGATGAAGCACTCTTAGTGTCGCATTGTGCCTTTGGATTTACGTCATTCCCGCATGAGTTAGAGAACTGGATAGTATGAGTCCTAGGTGCTCGGGGTGTGCATGTCATGCTATGCAGCTGTCGTCGGAAATGTCTTGGCTCAAAATGTGGCGACGGTATGCTGAAGTGGAAATGACACTGTCTTGACAAGCTAAAATGAAACCCTCCGTGCTCGACTTCAGATCTGAATATTTCGCATTCCTTTTGGAGATGCCATGCATCCTCTTATCGAGGAGCTGTTCGTGGAAGAAGCTCGTCCTTCATCCATGGAACCACTCCAAGAGCGTTTTCACACGATTGCAGATCAGAAGATTGCATGCAGAAAGTTCACAAGAGTGAAGGAGATGGGCTGTTCTCCATCTCTTTCACTCCTGTGGACTTTCTGCATGCAATCTGTTGATCTGCATTCGTGTGAAAGCGCCCCAAATGAATAGAGTACTAACAGGACGGCAAGCATGTTCGTTGCAGATACTTTGTTCCTCGTCGACAGTACGGAAGACCAAATCTGTTGAATACGAATTTTGTATCTGCATCAAAGAGCATTCTTTATGGATGTCACGTCCTGAATGCGGCTTTGTGGCACGCCCAGGTATGTATACGTCTTTCCAGCGCCAAGGTGTCGTAAAGCGCTTCTGTCGACGAGCGCAGGGTCTTCGGGAATGCCATCATTTTCCCTCGCTTTAAATTAAACTTGGCGCATTTTTCTAACTCAAACTTCATTCCAATCTCTCGAGTGTACTCTTTGACAATCCGTAGAGCTAGATCTAGTTCTTCTTAATTTTTAGCATAGATCGTGAGATCATCCATGTAAAATACATGAGTGACCTTATGCTTTCGATATCCGCATTTGCCAAAGAAGTACCCTTGGGAATGGCGAAGTACGAGAGATAGTGGCAATAACGTGAGGTAAAAAAGGACAGGGCTCATGGTGTCGCCCTGAAAGACTCCTCTCTGAAGGGTGTCGTTGTTAGTTGTCACACGATGTTTTCCAGATAAGATAGTAAATTTGGTTTTCCAAAGCGGCATCAATCTCTATGTGCACATCACAATGTGTGGATAAACCTTAAGCTTTCCAACAGACAGATGTTTAGTTTATGGGAGGTCGAATGGAAAGCTTTCCGGTACTCAATCCAGGCCATCGATAGACAGCGCTGATAGGATGCTGCGTTTTTGCAGATACATCTATCGATGAGCAGGTTCTCCCGACATCCTGTTATGCCTTTCTTCGATCCGCGTTGTTCGTACATCTCTTGACACACAGGTCCGATTGTCCGAATAATCCTATCATTAAGGATAGCTGTGAAGATATTATACAGCGTGTTCAGATAAGTTATTGGCCTGTAATTTTTAAGGTCAGACGAGTGGTCCATCTTTGGGAGGAGCAGTGTGCGTCTTTCCACCAACACCTCCAGAATAGGCTCTTCCGACGTTGGATATGAGGTGAAAATGCGGGCCAGATGCTGGTGGGTTGAGGAAAACTTCTTCCACCAGAAGATCTTGATACCATCTGGTCGGAAGCCCTGCGCATTCGATTGTTTTGAACCGCACTTACATTTATGTTTGGTGTTATCATTGTTGTTCTCATAAGCAGTTAGGGAAAAGGGTCCGCGCATTCTTGTAGAGCCCCTCATGCAAGGATAAGGATGCATACTCTGAGAGGTCGCCCGCTATCCCAGAGGCACCGCTTAATACACCTCAACCATGTGCTATTCAGCTTTTGGCACGGTTGTTACGCGTCCACTTGGGGGTGAATTCTTGCGGGACCATCCTCGGGCAATTGTCCGCGACTGCTTATTAATTATTGTAAACATATTCAGGCGGAAAATTTAGATTGAGCCGGTTTCAACATTAGCTCCTACTTCGTACTACTTCCTACTACTTTTGAAAACAGAATGGACGAAACAGTCAATTTTGATTGGCTTTAACCATCTTAGAGACAGGGTATACATATTTTTTGAGTTTCTAAAATAAAAGTTCTTGTACTTCGAACTATGGAAACTATAAACTCTCTCAGGACGTCCAATTTGATTCGAAATAGCGAAAACTTTGAATTATCGAAATATCAAAATATGAATCATAGAGTTTCAGCAGGGACCTAGACCCTGCTGGCGGATTTAGACGAAATGGGCATTGTATTCTGAAATTTGCGGAACCATTCGGGGTGAATTCGGAATGGCACGAAAGCAATCGGAATGAGCTCGCAGCATTTAGCGAATTCAAACGGAATGAGAATTTCATTCCGATCGATGCGGTATCATTTGGACTGAGTCAGGAATGACACAGAATCATTCGGAATGAATTTGCACCTTGCCACGAATTCAGGCTAAATGGAATTTTCATTCTTATATGTCCGGAATCATTCGGACTGAGGGAGGAATGGCTCAGAATCAATCGGAATATGTTCGTGTTATGATGTGGATTCATGCGGAATTACAATTTTTGTTACGGAATTAATCGGACTGAGAGTGGAACGCAACAGAATCATTCAGAATGAGCTTGCTTGTTGCGTCGTATTCAAACGGAATAGAAATTTTATTCAGACTGGTGCGGAATCATTGATTGAAGTACGGAATCATTCAATGCCATTTTGAATGCCATTTAGTTATCAGACAGATTTAGACGGAATGAAAAGTTCTTTCAGATTTTCGCGCAATCAATGGAAATGACTGCGCAATGGCTGCGTCATTCAGACTTTCACTCAATTTCTTTCCGAAACCTCCCCCAGGGTAGAGACCAATCGCGTATTTTAACAAAGACCACAGTGTCTTTCTATCCGCATAGGGTAAACAGGGGTATGGTCGACCCCCAGTCCCCCGATATAATATATAAAATTGGATTCTATCCGGTATCTATATTAAGAATTACAGGTAAAGCTATTAATAAATAGTGCACGATTGTTATGGCCAGACTTTGCACCACATATTAGAAGTTTTAATTTTCAAAACTTTTTAATATAATGAACCATTTCAAACGTGGCCAATTATCATAGTAGGCCAATCATTGCTCCGATTACTCTACATACCAAAGTATGTGGTTCTTCAATTCTAAGTATATCATTTTTGTCTGTATTTTAGAAGATCAGGAGCTCCGATTCCGATCGAGTATCTTCCAGCTGAGAACACTTTAAACAACCGCGTTCGTTTGTTAATTCTTTACCAAGGAAGGCCAACTACCACTATTGCTGTTGGAGATCCACTTACATTCAGGCTTGAAGCTAACGATGGGTAATAATGTTATTTCTAAGACAAACCTCGGAAACGAAACTGTTTAAATGTAGTAGGTACAGAAAATTAACTGTTTCCTTTTTATCAAAAAACGAAGAAGGAATTTTTTTATTATTTTCTATGCTTTTCAAGATTATAATATTAATCTCATATATCTCTTGATGAAATAACTAGTCTGACAGTGAATATTGATTAAAAATAAAATTGTAATATTTAATTATTTATTTAACCATGTTACATTTTAAGAAACTGGATAATATTTAGAATACTAGACTAACTTTACTTTATTTCGAATTTATGATTTATTATTTAGTTTTTTTACAAAACTAACACTCTTTTTTATCTCTCCCCTAGATCAATTTATCCTGCTGACATTTTTGCTACAAATGTTGTTGCAAGAGACCCATATTCCGGAAGAAACGTTCAACTAATAGATAGATATGGGTAAGAAAATAATGTATCCATAAATTTTACCAATTATGTGAAGAAGTATAAAATTAATTATTTGTTATTTGAATATTAAAAATGTATATTATTTATTTGGTTATGAAATTTGAAGTTCAATTTTTTTTAAATTGAAAACGCTTTATCATTGAAATGACCTGTATTTCTCTTATTTATCTTGATTTCATTTGTGTTATAATTTCGGATTTAAAATTGTACACTACCCAGGGAAAAAGAATCGGTTGAATGGAAATTATTTGAATAGGAGAATTTAAGAATGCCGATCCACATGAATTTTAATGATTTAAATCGGCCCCCATACAGCCACCACCAATTCAGGCAAAACTCGTTGAATTATTTTTCACTTTCTCAATCGGAACGGAATTTATTGGATGAGTTGTCTGAAATATAAGAAACTCAGTCTGTAAGTGTCGTTCCGATGGTTTCGATTAAAAAAAAAAAAAAGAAAAGTAATTTAACGAAATTTGCCTGAATCGGTGGTGGCTATATAATGATATAATCGACTCTTTTATCCTGGGTATTCTGAGCTTTATATTGTTATAATATTTGTAAGTATTATATATATAATATATGTGGGGGTCCTCATGAAAAGGGTCCTTATGGTCGGTTCTAGTTTAGAAGATATTCTCATTTTTGTAAGTGCGGGTCAAAATTATTAATTTCGGGTTTGAGTGAGGGATTATACTTGGGGATATACTGAATCTATTGGCACTATACTTATATGTTTCGAAACCAAAATCGAAAGTGGGTATATTTCATGTTCAAAGAAAAAGTGTGACACGTGCGCTTATGGCACTCGATAACTTTAGACGCGTTTTTCTCGAAAAGCGGTCTTTCGAAGTTCCAATTTTAAAACTGCCTCGGCGACTCATTTTTCAGTCTATGCGGTTCATCTTGGGCTTAAAATGCCAGGAATTTATTCAGCTTTATAACCCTATACGTAACTCCATACCCACCATAAGGGTCTTTTTCACGCAGAGGCCCACATATATAATATAAAATAATTAAAAAAATATATATAATATGTAGGTGATTCACAACAAAATTCGGGGTAGGAGTTGAACCGTTTTAGTATATAATATTTTATAATAATTACTTCTTTCTCTTGGGGTAAAGAAGAAAAGCTACTTTTGCTACTCCATTGATCTAAAATCGCACTTTTGACACTTTTTTAACCCCACCGGCATAGAGCTTCCACAAACTAAAAACTTTAGAACCAACCAGCGTCTAACCAGCGTCAATTAATTCTAACGATAAGTTGGTTTCTGATAATGTCTTATGTAAAAAATAAAATGTATATATGTACATATCGTTTTATAAAAAGTTCTTTACTCTTTTAATTTTTATGTATACTTTTATATCGCCAAAATATACCAATTTGATACATTCCTATTGAAAAAATCCTTGCGTAATTTTTGGACGAGGAAAACGCGAGTAAAACTTTCGTTTCTATTCCAAGTGATTCCAACTGAAATATTCGATCATATATATATTTTTTAATATATTTATATATTATATTTTTAAATATATTTAAAAATGGTTTATTTACTTTTTTATCGTACAGGTGTCCTGTCGATAACTACGTCTTCCCTGGTTTGGATCGTCTTAGAGATACTGATAGTTTAGAAGCTCGCTTTAATGCCTTCAAAATTCCCGAGTCCAACTTTTTGGTCTTCGAAGCGACTGTGCGTACTTGTCCGAATGGTTGTCAACCTGCTTATTGTTCTTCGACTGGCGGTGCTGGAAGGAGTGAGCCTTCTTTTGGAAGGAAGCGAAGAGACTTAGAATATTTATTTGTTTCAAATAAAAATGAAACCGAGGAAAATGTTACTGTTTTGTCATTAGCACTGGACGATACCAATAATAAAAACAAAACTGATGCACTGGTTGAAGAAGGTGAAGAAGAATATGTGAGAGAAATGATCGAGGTAACAAATTATTATCTTATTATATTGTCAACGATGAATTGAAAGAAGAAAGTTATTAGTTTTTTTTTTGTTAAAACCTTACAAATTTAAACTTTTAGGTGTTCACTTCACGAGTGGATATGGACGTAGAAGAAGAAAATAATGTAATCGAGAAACAAATAATGACGATGGAAAAAATTTGCGTCACTTCAAATGAATATTATGGTCTCATTACCGCAGTAATAGTTCTTGTGGTGTTTCTAGTTTCTGTAGTTATTTTATCGATACTAGCATATAGGTAAGTATACTGCAAAAGAAGTTTACAATTTTTAATGTGCCTTTTTTGAAGTGTCAGACTCTTAATTCATTCACTTTTATTTTAATTTCAGGAGGTACGATTACTCTATGATGATAAAACATCGAAACATTGATAGGCCTAATAATCACAGTCGTAATCACGACGATTCTTACAGTACGGAATCTGTCAACTTTTCCTTTTTGAGATCTGGTCTCCAAAAGAATACTCGTTCTTCGTAAGTACTGACAAAATAAAAGAGTTTAGCCGTCTATTGCTTCATCATAAGCATTGCATTATAATAAATAAAAAAATCAATTATTTTCTATAGAAAATAATTTTTTTAAATTTTAAGCTAGAATACTAGTTTTATTTTATTTACAATTTTTCCGGAAATTTATTATAATTTATGGTACCTTATTTGTTATTGATGGTAACTTTCGGTAACTTTGCTAAGATTAAACAGAGTCAGTATAAACACATCGTCTTAAATGCTGCAACGGTGTATAGTCATCCTTGTAAGTTCTTCAACTTTGTAAAACTGACATATTAAACCACTTGTTAACCTTAATGGAAACTCATATGTAGGATCTTATATGAATTCCTATCTCAAATTACGACCTGCCAAGGCCGTAGCCACTGGGAGGATGACCCAAGTTTGCCCCCCCCCTCCCCCAATTCTTTAAACATGTACTTAATATACATATACTCTCTTGTGTGCCGCTGCATATCTACCCCCCCCCCCCAAAATTTTTTCTCCTGCCTATCCCCCCCCCCCCCCCGAAATTTTTTTCTGGCTACGGCCTTGCGACCTGCGGCAGGATGGGGAAACGATGAAGGATTCCATAAGGTTCTTATATGAATTGCCGTTTAACGCAAACCTATTATACAGGGTGTCCAAAAAGTCCCGGGATGGCTGAATATTTCCTGGTGGAGGTTCTGGTCATAGACAAAGTCAAAGTCACCAATCGATCGGGAGTATAAAATGCTACAACTCTTGATTGCACATTTTCTTCATAAATGCATGCTGGTCGAGTCATCCTGCTGTACGTTGTTTGACCTTGCCCTGACCTTTCCAGGTCAAATTTTCGGTTTGTCAAGGTCATATCTGGACGTAAAATTTTCCGCTTTCTCAGTTTCCGGGGTCAAAAATAGAGGTTCCCATTTAAAAAAATCAATTTGACCTTGAAATGACCGTGAAGGTCATGGTCAAGATCAAAATAAAGGTCACCATTGAATTCCTTGTTGAAAGTTCCTTCAAGAATGACCTTGACCGCCCTGAAAAATATCTTACCTGAGGAAATATTCAGCCGTCCCGGGACTTTTTGGACACCCGGTATATTCCTATATGAAATCCCATATGCGATTTTTTTGAAAAGTATTTTGAGACATTTTTGTAAGTATAGTGGCCAATCTTTGCAAAGTTACGAAAAAACTACTGCGCAGCCATAACTTTTTTTATAGAAAACTACTGTGCATCATTAAGTTTTTATTGAAAAACGCCCTATATAGATTTCCTATAACCTACAACTATATAGATCCCCATCCTTTCTCAGATCGTAATTTTAGACAGGAGTTCATATAAGATCCCACTTGGGGTTCCATATAGACTTTTTCAGTATAAACTAATTAACGAAAAAAAGTCATTTTTTGGTGATACGGAACGTTCAGCTAATTAAAATCCATAGTTTTGGTATAAAAGGTGAGTTAAATTAATGTTCAATTACGACTAATTGAAAATAGATACGATTTAGCAATTAACAATTTTTATAATCAACTTTATAGTTTGAATATTTCTCAATGAATTGGTTACATTTTTTTGTGGAATGAACTACAAATTTCCTTGCAACGACTCTTTGCAATGATACTGTTAATAATTTATTTGATGTTGTTATTCTTGTTTTGAGTGACCTTCAGGTTTCATTAGTAATCAAATGGTTTCCGCCCAATGCCCATTCTCCTTGAAGGTTTCTCTCTGGTTTTGAGTTTCAGGCGCTTTCCTTTTCGTTGGAGTGGGGACTCAGGTAGCAATGTGAAGCTTCTTTGTTAGACAGGCTCGGTCCCTTTTTTCTGGCAGTTCAGTATCCACCAAGGTGCAGGCAGGTGTAGTCATGCAGACTGTTCAAACAGTTTAAAATCAAGTGTGCTTTTTCTAGTCAATTCAAGTATTTGAGTCATTCAATGTATAGTCAGTGTTTCTTTCGCTTTCGGTTCTTTTTCCCGTGATTTCCCGGCTCGATTATCTTCTGGTGTTGTGGGAAGTGACGAGTCAGATGACGTATTACTTCCGGCCGCATCGGGATCGATCGTTCGGTGAACGATCGTGGTCGTTGTTTCCGGAGGCTACATCTTTGCTAATTTTCCAAAACAACCAAAACCTTTTTTTGGATACAAAGGCAGTGCCTTGTTGGATGGGCTCCGGGACTCATATCTCAGATTACATTGACAAGGTATTTAGTAGTTTTAATCAAAGCAGTGATAAATTGTCTTGCATTCTGTTTGATTGACTTTAACCTGACCAGACGTGATTCCTTCGCTGCCTTACGCCACTCCGTCATTAATTCAAGAACAGATACTTTGCAAATTTGTTCTACGATGCGGCGGTTCAATTGTTGTAAATTTGCAAAGTGTTATTGCAAGCTGTCATTCACAAGACAGTTTTACTTGGTTTCGCAAAAAATTAAGCCTATTTATTGAAAAATAGGCAAAGTGTGCACTTGTTTACTAAAATTGTTTAAATAATTAAAAATTGTTGGAAATTAGCAAATTATCATCACAAAGAGTCATCGAAGAGACATTTTAAGTTAATTACGTGAAAAAATCTAACTGTGCATTTCATTATAAAAATTGTTTAAATATTTAAAAATGTTGTCAATTTTAAAAGTATCATAGCAAGAAGTCATCGGATCAAAATATTTAGTTGAGTCCACACTCAAAAATTGAGGCAATTCATTCAAAAATATTCAAACTGTAACTTTGTGTACAAGATTGCAAAAACAATTACCAAATTGCATCTTGTTCAATTTTTCGTAATCAAATATTAATTTCTCTCACATTATACGAGTATACCGAAGCTATAGATTTTAATGAGCTGAAAGTTGCGAATTCCCTTCAAAATTAATTTTGTTCATTGCTGCCCATGAATCGACGTTCTTCCGTGGTCATTGAGATCTTTGGAGGATCAAGTGGAGATGATGGCCACTCTTCTTGGCTTTTAAGCCACGGAGGACCATTCCACCAGAGTGAAAAGTGTTAAAAGTTCAGAAGCCAAATTGCAAACGGAACAGTTATTTGAATTTCCGAGACCCGATTTGCAACGTACGTCATTCAACTTGTAGAGCCCCAGGTGAAAAAGTTATATATAATTTATATATAGTGGGCGAAACCTTGATATTTTTCAATTATTTTATATAGAAAAATTTATGAAACAAATGAAAAATATCATTGTCTTGTCCACTATATATAAACTATATATAACTTTTTCAGCTGTGGCAGTATAAAGCCGAAGTTTATTGTTATGGTGAGCGACGAGGCGAGCTATCATGATTGAGGCACCCAGTTCAATAAGACAATTTCTGTTAGTTGAAATTGTTTTTGAATATACGACAGCATCATAATATGATGCTGTCGTCTATTTAAAGACATGGCTTTGCTGACGGTTCGGAGAAAGCATATTATGCTTTTTCAGAACCGTCAGCAAAGCCATGCAGTTCGAAAGATCACTGCGATGAACGAAATCCTATCCTCCGAAGTCTCTTGACTGCGGAAGGACGAGGAAGACCTTCCTAATATTTCATCCACTGATGAAAAACTCCTTCTGGCAAAGGATCTCCCAGAATGAATTAGGGTTTCATATTGCCTGTATAAAGATCTTTGTGACGATGATAACAGGCACCAACCGTACTAGAGGATCAAATAATTGGGCTGATCGACTGACGACAAGGCGCTTAGAGATGACACCTCAAATAAGCCTCAGATCGACCTGAAAAATAAAACAATGGAGAGAGACAACGCATGACGCTCTTCCGGAATGCGCTGCAGCTTCTGCCTATTATAATTCCACTTTTTGAGCGGTAAGTCAGCCGCCGTGAAGAGACCATGTAGTTGGTTGTGTAATTCGGCAGGATCTTCCAAGTTATCTGCTCCTGATAAGACACCATCGACATAGGTGCCATTTTCTCCACGTCAATAATTTCCTTCAGTTACCAGAATTCGATGAAGAAGTTGAACTCAAATTCAGCACACTGTCTTGCTCTGTTCTGTAGATGTAT
>CAKNYM010048987.1:125460-167199 GCA_932195095.1 Andricus curvator
AGCAACTGCCATCTAAAAAATGACACCAGCTCCCAGTAGAACCGCGGTAAATCACACTTATGGCCATGTCTCACAACCGTGGGATGGGTGGTCACAGGGCACGATGAAATCACCACGACAGACCGGCGAAACCCTCGCATCTTGAGGACACGAAGCGACCCAAGGATGACAGCTTTCTGCATCCATCTCGCAAGTGCCTTGGCATATTTTTGGCACGCGTGTATGGCTTTAAGGTTACGAACCAGTGATAGTTTCGCACCTCAGAGAGCACCTATCACAAGGACAATTACTTGTACCGAATAGTTTGGGTACAGTCTTTGCAGCTCTCATTTAAGGTCTTGATACCTCTCCTCCTTTTCTTTCTCTTGGCAGTGATGCTGTATTCAGACGGAGCCGAGAATTCGATCACGAATATAGTTCGTTTCTGGAAGTCTTGGAAAAGATGTCAGGCCTCGAGTGTGCAACAGAGACGGCTGTCCAAAAATAGTAGTTCCAGAAAATGTGGCACTTCTCGTTTTGAACAATTGACTCTATCTCCCTTGGGGCGTTCGGCAGGGCAGGGTCGCGGCCAACACCGTAAGAGCGACAAAGATGGTAATAAAGCACTCTTAGGTTCACATTATGTCTATATATCTCACTATGTGTGGATGCACCTTCAAGCTTTCCAACGGACAGATGATAAGTCTATGAGATGTTGAATCGAAAGCTTTCCGGTAGTCAATCCAGACCATTTACAGGGTGCGCTGATGGGCTGCAGCGTCTTTAAAATCACTGGGAACTTCTTGACATAAAATGCGGTCACGGTATGCTAAGGTGGAAATGACACCGTCCTGGCTTGCGAAAATGAAACCCTCTGTACCTGAATTAAGCCCTGATGATCTAAAGAAAGCAAAAGTTTGCTCCTTCGACAAGGACTGTTTTTCTACATTTCTGTGAAAGTTTCCGTGCATTTTCTTGTCGAATAGCTGTTGGTGCAATTTTTCAACCTCTGCTTTCTTTCCTCCGGCTTTTAGAAGTGAAGCATCTAGATGGAGTAATGCACTCTCCGCACTTCTGATGGTATAATTCAGGCCAAGGGTCTCGTCCGCTTGATCCGTGGCTTTGTAAAGGAACGCTCCTTCGCCAATCATCTCGTGGTTCCTGACCTTGACGAAATGTATAGTCGCGGAACTGACGAATTGATATGCAAGCTTTTATGCATATGCATGATTTTACGTGTGGTGACATCAAGGGCCTTGAGCTCGTTCTTCGTCCATTGAACCACCCCAAACGAGTAAAGTAGAACCGGGACGGCAAGCATGTTAGTCGCAGATACCTTGTTCAACGCCGACAGATTGGAAGGCCAAACCTGTCGAAGAAGATGCTTGTATCTGCTTCGGAGAGACTCCTTCGCTGATGTTACGTCCTGAATGCGGCTTTGAGACACGCCCAGGTATGTATAGGTCTATTCAGTATTAAGATGTCTATTACCACTTATATCCACAAGCTCAGGGTCCTTGGGACGCCAGTAATCTTTCCTTTCTTCAGATGTGTCGCCACAGAGGTATCCAGGAGAATTTCGTAGTGCGAGAGATAGAGGCAGAAGTGTGATGCAAAAAAGCAAAGGGCTCATGGTATCACCTTGAAAGACGCCCCTCTGGAATGTGACGTTGTTCGTTGTCACACGATAATTTCTAGATGAGATATTAAATCTAGTTTTCCAAAGAGGCATCAATCTCTCAATGCATCTCACTATGTGTGGATGCACCTTCAAGCTTTCCAACAGACAGATAATAAGTCTATGAGAGGTTGAATCGAAAGCTTTCCGGCAGTCAATCCTGGCCATTGTCAGGACGCGCTGATGGGCTGCAGCGTCTTCACAGATACACCTGTCGATTAGCAAGTTCTCTCGACAGCCTGTTACACCTTTTTTCGAGCCACGTTGTCCATACATCTGTCGCCATACAGGCTCAATTCGTTGAACAATCCTGTTGTTTAGGACAGCTGTAAAGATCTTATACAGTGTGTTCAATCAAGTTATTGGCCTGTTATTCTCTGGGTTGGACAAGTTGCCTTTTTTCGCCAGGAGTATAGTGCGTCCTAACACCAGCCACTGCGGAATGGGCGTCTCCGACTTTAAATATGAGGTGAATATGCGGGCCAAATTTTGGTGTGAAAAAGTAAACTTTTTCCATCAGAAGTTCTTGATACAATCTGGTCCAGCAGCGGAAAAGTTCTTCGTGCCTCTAAGTGCTTTTTTCACCTCTTCGGCAGTGATTGATGGACATTCCTCCTGAGATTTTATGAGGTTGTCGCAAAACTCCTTGAAGCGGTTGATATTGTCAGTATCTTCTTTCAACTCTAGTGTTTTTGGGATCTTGTATACCTCTCTCCAAAAAGTCTCTACCTCCATGGGCTTGGGTGGATTTTTTACAGAAACGGGGAGAGCGCTAAGGAGGCGCGATGGGTCAGCGAGAAATTATTGATTCCCCTTATCCATCTCTCCCTCTTCTGTATTCTCATACTTGCGTCAGATAACAGCCGTATTTTGTCAACAATATGCTGCTTTATTGTCAGCAGCTTTGACTTTTTCAGTGTGTGATTCAAGATCCTTAGTTCTTGGGCGAACTTTCGAAGCCTTCCCGTGAACGGTCTACCAGGTTTTAGCCTTTGATTTGAATCAGCCAAAGCTCTCGCACCACCATTAACTGAGCAATTGATGGTCCACAGGTCGGACTTTTGTGGAATATCTCCACGAAGGGAGGCATCTATTTCAGCCAGATCTTGGGGCTTAGGAGGAACTTGCATGTTAATGTTCCTCCTTGTCCTGAAATCGTGATCATCTCTCAGAAGGTGCCTGCTTTCCGCGGTACATATCCATTTTTCTGGAGATAGTCGGCTTGATTTCGCAAAGACTGATCCGAAACGTGCTGAAGATCTGGGTGTTTCTGGCACCACAGAGTGTATATACGCGCCATAAAGCCTCGGTGAACAGGGATAATGCTGGCATCGTAGCAGTCTAGCAAGTCATCCTTGTGTTGATCCGTCCACTGAATGGGGGCGTTTCCCCGGTTCGTCGTCGTGTTTCCATCTAAACTATTTTCAGCACCCCGAACTCTAGGATGTTCGGCATTGTTTGCCGACCGATTGTCGGGTGCTCTGCGGGTTCGATCGTTTTGAACCGCATCTACAACTTTTTGGTGTTTTGGTCACGGTGGTCGGGAAGCAAAAAAAAGTCTGCTTGAAACACCTAAGAAAAGTGAATGTGGCATCCTCTTTCTGGTACCTAGGAGTGCTCGAAAATCGTTGAGACAAAATCTGAACAGATCCTGTTCGCGAGAAAATCACTTTTTTTGTTCAGTCAAAAGTACCAATAATCGATTTTTTGAGAACATCTCGTCAGGGATGTATTTTATCACAAAAGTTGTTGCCACATGATTTTTAGAGAATTAAATTACCTTTCGAACGAGCCCTATAACTAAAGTACTTTGTATATGATTTGTAGAAAATTTGATTACCTTTAAAATAAGCCCTATAACTTTAAGAAATATTCATTGGTTACCATGATAGAGCGCATAATAGTGAAGTAAATCAGTAAAAAAATCGGTTATTCCGAGATACCTTCTCAGGAATGTATTTTATTCTAAATATGAATACAGGTGTTGGTAGAGGACTCAATTACCTTCAAAATGAGCACTTCAACATTTAAAAATGTTTAATAGCCACCGAGATAGAGCGTCTCAATGTGAACCCTTTTTGATAATTTGTCACGAAAATCGTTGAAAATCAGTTTTTCAAAAATCTCTCATCTCTTAAGGTGCTCAAAAAAGTCGAATCAAGATCTGAAAAAATTCTATTTGCATGTAAATCAAGACTGGCCCCATATATTTTTTTTGTTAATTTTATTTCAACTCTGGAACAATAATATTCTCTCAAACGACAAATGAACTATAAGATTATGACTTCAAATAATGCCATAAATGAAAAAAAGGATGCATTCCAAGTCTTAAATATGAAGCGAAGAAAATTCAAGTGTTGCATCTTTCAATCTCTTTCCATAAGAAGAATCTGCAATTGAGTTGATCTTGCGTCTGTTCCAAAATTTGAGGAATTCTCGATGAGCGGACTCTCCAGACTGTTCAGACCACAATTCCAAACCATCTGAATTACTGAGTAATTTAAGCGATTGCTTTACATGCTTAAGACCTTAAGACATGAGAAATTTTTGAAAAACTGATTTTTAACAATTTTTGTAAAAAATGATCAAAAAGGGCCCACGTTGAGACGCTCTATCACGGTGGCTATTGAACATTTTCGAATGTTCAAGGGCTCATTTTAAAGGTAATTGAGTCCTATACTAACAACGATAATCATATATAGGATAAAATGCATCCCTGAGAAGGTCTATCGGAAAACCCGATTTTTTTCACTGATTGACTTCTCAAGATTTTTGAGCACTCCTAGGTACCAGAAAGAGCATGCCACATTCATTTTTCTTAGGTGTTTCAAGCAGACTTTTTTTTGCTTCCCGACAACCGTGTGGTGGTGTCATTGTTGTTCCCGCGAGCAGCTAGGGAAAGAGTTCGTCCATCCTTGTAGAGCCCCGCGTGCAAGGATAAGACTGCATACTCTGAGAGGTCGCCCAATATCCCAGAGTCACCGTTTAAGACACCTCACCTAGGTGCCATTCAACTTTCGGCACGGTTGTTACGCCTTTGCTTAGGGGTTATTCCTACGGGACCATCCCTGGATAATTGTCCGCGACTGCTTATTAATTATTGTAACCATATTCAGCAGAAACCCTTGGTACAGGGGCCCTCTATCCGCAACCCGAGGACGCGTTCGGTGGCTTTGTCATAGGCCGGTAGGTTTTATTCAAAAGGAATCCAAACCGAAACTGATATATAACCGTATATAAATATATATATATATATATATACACATACATATACATATACATATATATATATATATATATATATTGTATATATATTCGGTTTTCGGTTTCGATTCCTTTGGAATAGAACCGAAGGGCCTATGACAAAGCCACCGAACGCGTCCTCGGGTTGCGGATAGAGTGGCCCTGTACCAAGGGTTTCTGCTGAATATGGTTACAATAATTAATAAGCAGTCGCGGACAATTGTCCAGGGATGGTCCCGAAGGAAAAACTCCTAAGCGAAGCCGTAACATCCGTGCCGAAAGCTGAATGGCACCTGGGTTAGGTGTCTCAAACGGTGACTCTGGGATACCGGGCGACCTCTCAGAGTATCAGCCTTATCCTTGCACGCGGGGCTCTACAAGGATGGACTAACCCTTTCCCTAGCTGCTCGTGGGAACAAAAATGAAACTACCTAGAGTTCGGGGTGCTGAAAATAATTTAGATGGAAACACGACGACGAACCGCGGAAACGCCCACATTCAGTGGACGGATCAACTCAAGGATGACTTGTTAGACTGCTAGGATGCCAGCATTATCCCTGTTCACCGAGGCTTTATTGCGCGTATGCACACTCTGTGGTGCCAGAAACACCTAGAGCTTCAGCACGTTTCGCATCAGTCTTTGCGAAATCAAGCCGTCAACCTCCGGAAAAATGGATATGTACGCGGAGCGCTTCCCCAACCGCTTCTTGATCAAGCTGCAGACGAAGATGAGGAAGCGACATTGAGACCAACCGCAGAAAGCAGGCTGAAACCGACGATGGATCAAAAGACCAAAAGACGCTTGCATCAACTGAACAAGAAGATTGGATCGGCAAGACAGAATGCGTCCCGTGTTCAATGTGTGATTGACTACATAACATCTGGTAGACCGTTTACGGAAAGGGTTCGAAAGATCGCCCAAGAACTAAGGATCTTAAATCACACACTAAACAAGTCAAAGCTGCTGACAATCAAGCAGCATATTGTTGACAAAATACGTCTGTTATCTGACGCAAGGAGGAGAATACATAAGAGGGAGAGATGGATCAGGGAGAATCAACATTTTCTCGCTGACCCATCGCGCCTCTTCAGCGATCTACCTGTTTCTGTAAAAAATCCACCCAAGCCCAAAGAGGTAGAGACTTTTTGGAGAGAGGTGTACAAGATCCCGAAAACACTAGAGTTGAAAGAAGATACTGACAATATCATCCGCTTCAAGGAGTTTTGCGACAACCTCATAAAATCTGAGGAGGAATGTCCATCAATCACTGCCGAAGAGGTGAAAAAAGCACTTAGAGGCACGAAGAACTTTTCCGCTGCTGGACCAGATTGTATCAAGAACTTTTGGTGGAAGAAGTTTACTTTTACACACCAACATTTGGCCCGCATATTCACCTCATATTTAAAGTCGGAGACGCCTATTCCGCAGTGGATGGTGTTAGGACGCACTATACTCCTGCCAAAAAAAGGCAACTTGTCCAACCCAGAGAATTACAGGATAATAACTTGTTTGAGCACGCTGTATAAGATCTTTACATTTGTCCTCAACAACAGGACTGTTCGACGAATTGAGCCTGTATGGAAAGACATGTACAAACAACGTGGCTCGAAAAAAGGTGTAGCAGGCTGTCGAAGGAACATGCTAATTGACAGGTGTGTCTGTAAAGACGCTGCAGCCCATCAGCGCGTCCTGTCAATGGTCTGGATTGACTACCGGAAAGCTTTCGATTCAACCTCTCATAGACTTATCATCTGTCTGTTGGAAAGCTTGAAGGTACATCCACACATAGTGAGATGCATAGAGAGATTGATGCCTCTTTGGAAAACTAGATTTACTATCTCATCTAGAAATTATCGTGTGACAACGAACAACGTCACCTTCCAGAGGGGCGTCTTTCAAGGTGATACCATGAGCCCTTTGCTTTTTTGCAGCACACTTCTGCCTCTATCCCTCGCACTACGAAATTCTCCTGGATACCTCTGTGGCCATACTAATCAGCGCGAGCATCAGGTCACTCATGTATTTTATATGGATTACCTGAAGATCTGGTAAAAGAAAACTGCAAACTGCTACAAATATCGTCAAGAACTACACAGGAGAGATTGGGATGGACTTTGGTTTGGACAAGTGTGCCAAAATTAATCTGAAGAAAGGAAAGCTTACTGGCGTTCCCAAGGACCCTGAGCTTGTGGATATAAGTGTTATTAGACATCTTAATACTGGAGAGACCTATACATACCTGGGCGTGCCTCAAAGCCGCATTCAGGACGTAACATCAGGGAAGGAGTCTTTCCGAAGCAGATACAAGCATCTCGTTCGACAGATTTGGTCTTCCAATTTGTCGGCGTTGAACAAGGTATCTGCGACTAACATGCTTGCCGCCCCGGTTCTATTCTACTCGTTTGGGGTAATTTAATGGACGAAGAACGAGCTTAAGGCCCTTGATGTCACCACACGTAAGATAATGCATATGCATAAAAGCTTGCATATCAATTCGTCAGTTCCGCGACTATACATTTCACGCCGTGAAGGCGGACGCGGACTTCTGAATCTCCAGTGTCTTCACAACCGATTTGTTCTAAGTACAGCTTACATCGTTGCGAATGGCAGAGATCCTCTTTTAAAGATGTTCAGGAACCACGAGATGATTGGCGAAGGAGCGTTCCTTTACAAAGCCGCGGATTAAGCGGCCGTGACCCTTGGCCTGAATTTTAACATCAGAAGTGAGGAAAGTGCATTACTCCATCTAGATGCTTCACTTCTAAAAGCCGAAGTGAAGAAAGCAGAGGTTGGAAAATTTCAACAACAGCTACTCTACAAGAACATGCACGGAAACTTTCATAGAAATGTAGAAAAACAGTCCTTGTCGAAGGAGCAAACTTTTGCTTTCTTTAGATCATCAGGGCTTAATTCAGGTACAGAGGGTTTCATTTTCGCAAGCCAAGACGGTGTCATTTCCACCTTAGCATACCGTGATCGCATTTTATGTCAAGAAGTTTCCAGTGATAGGTGCAGAGCGTGTCATGCACACGCTGAGTATCTAGAACACATACTAACGGGGTGTCCGACCCACGCAGGAACGACGTATATCTACAGACATAATGCGGCCCTAAGAGTGCTTTATTACCATCTTTGTCGCTCTTACGGTGTTGGCGACGACCCTGCCCTGCCGAACGCCCCACGGGAGATAGAGTCAATTGTCCAAAACGAGAAGTGCCAAATTTTCTGGAACTACTATTTTCGGACAGCCATCTACGTTGCACACTCGAGGCGTGACATCGTTCTCCAAGACTTCGAGAGAGAACTATATTCGTGATCGAATTCTTGGCTCCGTCCGAATACAACATCACTGCCGAGGAGAAAGAAAAAGGAGGAGAGGTATCAAGACCTAAAAGGTAATTGTCCTCGTGGTCGGTGTTCTCGGAGGTGAGAAACTATCACTGGTTCGTAACCTTAAAGCCATACCCGCGTGCTAAAAATATGCCAAGGCACTTGCGAGAAGGATGCAGAAAGCTATCATCCTTGGGTCGCTTCGTGTCCTTAAGACACAAAGAGGGTTTCGTCAGCCTGTCGTTGTGATTTCATCGTGCCCTGTGACCATCCATCTCACGGTTGTGAGACGTGGCCATAAGTGTGATTTACTGCGGTTCTACTGGGAGCTGGTGTCACTTTTTAGATGGCAGTTCCTCTCAGTGGAACCCTGCGGTGGTTGTTTAACCCTTTTTTTTAAATTATATATATATATATATATATATATATAACGACCAAAAGACGCTTGCATAAACTGAAAAAGAAGATTGGATGGGCAAGACAGAATGCGTCCCGGGTTCAATGTGAGATTGACTACATAACATCTGGTAGACCGTTCACGGAAAGGGTTCGAAAGTTCGCCCAAGAAGTAAGGATCTTGAATCACACACTGAACAAGTGAAAGCTGCTGACAATCAAGCAGCATATTGTTGACAGAATACGGCTGTTAACTGACGCAGGGAGAAGAATACAGAAGAGGGAGAGATGGATTAGGGAGAATCAACAGTTTCTCGCTGACCCATCGCGCCGCTTTAGCGTTCTCCCTGTTTCTGTAAAAAATCCACCCAAGCCCTAGGAGGTAGAGACGTTTTGGAGAGAAGTATACAGGATCCCGAAAACACTATGTATATATATATCGCTCGGTGGTAGATTTTGAGTAATGAACATACACACTCGTTTTTTACTCGAAATCGAACACCGAGCGATAGTCCGCTCGACATGGAGCCTCTTCGCAAAGAGATCGCTAACTCTTTTCTGAGTCTTCTCAAAGTCTCTTATGCGGCCCTATCTGGAACTATGTCGGAACTTACATTAGAAGACTGTTTTCGTTTAATTTTATAAACGGTTTTCTATCTGGTTCCATCTGGCTTTCAAGCAAACATTGGAAACAGAAAACTAAATTATTTGGCGGTCGGAATCTTAGGCGGCCCTGTCTGGAACTTTTTCAAAACTTACATTACAAAAATCTGTTTCCGTCTAAACACGAAAACGGTTTTCTATGAGAATCCATCTGGCTTTGAAGCGACCATCGGAAATAGAAAATTGAATTATTTTCGTGACTCAATCTTATGCGACCCTATCCGGAACTTTGTCGGAACTTATGTACATTAGAAGACTGTTTTCGTTCAGTTATATAGATTTAAAAAAAAACATTGGGGGTTTATGAAAAACAAAACACAAAATGCAGTACAATGCTACATAACCGACATTTTTGGCGAAAATGAGCTTTTTGCATTAAAAATGATTAAAAAATCAAGTACACCTTGTTGAAGGATTTGTTTGAAATCTCATTTTTATTACAGTAAAAAAAGATTGGTAATGCGTAACCAGATACCTGACTCTCTGTACACATGTGTGCTGTCTTTTTTTTTTTGTACATTCCTAACCTCTTATCTTTTTTAAAACTTTTTTGTGAACATATTCCTCTTCCTAAAAGTTTTTAAATACTGTAAAATAATAATATACTTTTTTTCAAAGAAAAAACTCTTAAATAAAGCTATTTGCCACGTTTTTCACACCAAAACACTGTAATAAAATTCCAACATAAAATGTTAAATCTATATTTTCTACAGAAAGTCACTTTTATAACTTTTACAACAGTTACAGTGCGATACCGCCATATTAAATCTTTATTTTCCCGGAACAAAATAAGTTTTTTCTGTGAAAACTTTTTTATTCTTATTCAGCCTCCCCAAATTTCGGGAGCAAGTTTTTATTATTTAAAAAAATTGAAAAACAGATTTTTAGTTGCTACCTAAAAACGATTTTCAAAACCCGTGAAATTATAGCCGCCAAATTCTTGAATTATTTACTCAGGATTGCTAAACTTTTTCTAGGCAAAACTCATATTCTCCCAATTTAGCAACCCAATATCTCGGGAACAAATTTTTATTTTTTGTTTAAACTGAAAATTGCACTTTTTATCGTGATCATCAACCGAGCCTGTTTCAATTTGAGGTTCATGTCACTTTGAGATTGTAAACTTCCACATTTTATTTCTCGGAACTGGAAATTGTTTTTAATTATGCTTTTTCGGCCTCAATTCAGAAACACTTCAGCTCAGGAGTAAACTTTTGTTTTTAACTTTAAATGGTGATTTCAATTTTACAGAATGTTATTTCGCTCTCCTAAAAAATATCGATTTTTTGCTTATCTAATTCTGTATACTGCAACCCTTCAAATATTGTTCCAGAAATAAAATTAAAAAAAATTATTTAGCAAAAAAACACCGTTTACTTCACTCACCTATGTTTGTAATTTATTATACTATTATACTATTTGTTATATTATATAATGCGCATTCTTATATTTGATAAAAATGTATAAATAATTACTAGCTTTTAGTAAAAATTTTATAAAAGCTTTATTATTAAAAATTTTTCATTTTTAAGACTTCTAATTTCAGCTAGCCTCCGATTTGATGTTCAAGTTCAACTTTAAAGTTAGAATATTAATTTCAGCTTCAAATATTTTTTATCTGGAACAATTTTTTTAACTGAAATGTTCCAATAAATTATTTGTCGTAGCTGCTTTTGTTATTACATCCAAATTTTTACTAAATAAGATTAGTATAACTATAATCATTAGATTATCTTTTTATGCTGGAAAATTGTACTAAAATTTAAATATTTTTTACTTCTAATATTGAGCTTTACAATTTGAACAGAAATCACAGATTAAATGAAGATTTATATTATACATCTAACTATTAAAATTTAAATTAATTAAATTTAAATATTATTATTACGCATTTTTTAAACCCAACTATTCATATAAATTGTGTGAAACGAAAAAATATTCCTCCGTTAGCCCTGGCTTTTCAGCGAAAAAGCTGGGCCGAGATTTTGTCGATAAAATCCAAGCGATACATTAGCGTAATTAGCTAGAGCGTGCGGTTTAGATTTAGGTTGTTTAGGTAGGGTTCGAATCCCCAGCGGGTGCGATTTTTCATAGCGTTGTGCGTGCGATTATGTTTGTAAGTGACCGTGCGTGCAATTGCGCAATTTCAAAAATAAATTAAGTGCAGTTATTATATATAAAACAGTTTTTTTTTGCGAATTTATTTATCTGTTTCGACCTGCTGTAATGGATAGCTCGATATAGGCCGCGGAAATATTCCGCATAGAGCCGCATAAAAAACCAGATAATCCAAATTTATTACACCGTATAAGAATCCGGATAGAGCCCGACGAAATGCCGCATAGGGCAATATGTACAGCGGAAGTATTCCGCATAGCGCTGGATAAAGAACCATATAGGCCAAATAAAACAGTACTGGACACCAAAAATATTTCGTATGCAACCAAATAAAAAACCAGATAGAAAAAGTTGTATACACCGACTAGGTTCCGCATCGAACCAGATCCAAAACCAGACACAAATACCGTATAAAAATCCGGATAGATGCGAAGTCTCTATCGGATCCTATCTGTCATTTTAAGCCGGACCGGTAGAAGTACATAGAAAAATTTCCATTGGTACCAGCACAGGATTCGAACCCCGGGCCTCCTACTCGGAAGCCAGACGTGCTATCGCCTGAGTCGCCGAGGCTCTCAGTTATTTACTTAACATTATTTAATAATTTTTTATTTGTCAAAGAGCACTACACTGTATTAATCCCACATAGCACACTTCCCAAAAAAACCAGGTCTGTCCCAGGTTTAGATCTATGCTTTTCTGGAAAAAACCTGGGACAGACCTGGTTTTTTCAGGAAGTGTGCTATGTGGGAATTTCACATCTGTCACTCTTAGAAGGTTTTTAAGTTCTAAAAGTTCTTCTAATGAAATTATATCACTTCTTACTTTTTTTTTTAAATCAATAGCTCAAGCTATAAAGCCTATTGTACCACACCCGTAACTATTCGCTCTCAGTAATTGACCCCAGACCTCTTGGTGAAGCCTAGTATATTAATCACTGATCGCGTTATAATTTTCTCAGGTTCTATAAAATGGGCCCCCACAGGTTTGCTGTCTGAGCCTAGCTAATGTCGGGCACTGGCATAAGACATGCAGGATGTTTCATCATCCCTGCCTCATTTCGCGCACCCTGTCGTAGGGTTATACACAATTTTGTGCATATGATAGTTCAGGTGGTTGTGTCCTGTAAGCATCTGAACCACTCTCCTTATGTTTTTGTTGGATGAACCCAGGATTTCCATGGCTCTGTCCATCCTGTACGTATAGCCCAGGATGGCTTTCGCCTGTCGGCAACCCTGGATTTCTTCCCAGTATTCTCGGTGCTTTATTCGGATCCAGCTTTTGGTGGCCATCCCGATGCAGCACGATGCTAGTCCCAGTACTTTTTCCGGTCCTATGCATTCACTTGCTGCGCCGCATTTTGTCAACTGGTCCGCCTTTGCGTTGCCCTTGATCCCTGTGTGACCAGGGACCCACATGAGAGCCTCTTTGTTCTTTTCTGCAAGTTGGCTTAATGCCATTTTGCATTCCCAAACCAATTCTGATGTTATGTCTGGTTTCCCTACTGCAGTTAATGTCGCTTGGCTGTCCGAGCAGATCGTAATATGCCTGCCAATAGAATTTTATTCTAATGATGTTTCAGCACAGCGCAGGACGGCCAGAACCTCCGCCTGAAAGACAGTAGCATGTCACCGAAGCGGGATCCCTATCCCCTTCCCTCTCGTGCTGTCATAGATTCCTGCTCCTAACCCTCCCTCTCTTCTGGAGCCATCATTTTGGTCGCACGAGTAGCTAGGAAAATATAGAACAACCCCTGCAGAGCCCCGCTTGCAGGAGGCGGGTCTATATACTACGAGATTCGACATGGTGTACCAAAGTCTCCGTTAAGACACCTCCTTTGTGACTCCGACGTGTCAGCCTCGACTGACAGGGACATTCCGGGGTGTTTAAGGATTTCTTAACTCTGATGCCATCCAGTCCTTGATACGGCGATCATATGATGGCTTGGGAGCGTGAGAACTCGCGCCCTCGATATTCCAGGGAGCTTCGCTGTTACCTCCTAGAAGGATTGCTTCTTCGTTTAGACCTCGCGATGCAGTTCCTTTGGTTCACCATCTCCAGGTCTCTAGTCCGATTAGACCCTCAAGCCCTCCCATCAGCTACAAGGTCACGCGATCCCTAGGGAGGGTTCGCGATAGCAGACTATAACTAATTATTTTATGATTAAGTTGTTGCGTGCTAAATAATGAGTATATATTTATATTGAGAACTGAATTGAGGACAGCAATTCAGGACATCTTTATTGCTCGAAGGCTAGAAGATAACTGAATATGCGCTGGGCCTGGACGCTACACTATGGCCCACGTATGCTAGAGGCACGTATGTCCTAAGGGTAGTAGTGGGAATGAGGGGTGAGTTTCAGGCGCTCGTAACACCCCCCTTTCTTGACAATTTTTGTTTCTCTAAAATCTACCATTTTACCCTTCTAGGTTTGATTGTGATACCTGTTTCCCGTAGTGGTCAAACGCTTGCCGCGTAAGTTACTACATGCGGTTGTATGTTCCCAGTGGGCACACAATTTGAAGACGTCTTTACGACATCGTTACGAGATCTTGACGACGACTTTCAGACATCCTATGCCCATGTCGTTAAGAGTTCTTTACGATGTCGAAAAGACATCGTCAGATCGTACGACGTCTTTACGATATCGTAAAGACATTTCAACGACATGGACATAGGATGTCGTAAAGTTTTCGTAAAGATGTCGTAACGATGTGGTAAAGATTTCGCCACATTTTGTGTTCACTGTGTTGTTTTTGTTGTTTATACAAAATAAGTGAAGTTTGTTTAAATCTTGATGTTCGTAATCAACATCATATGTTACATCTATCGTATATGTTTGTCTATTCTTTGAATGCCTGGATAAATCTAATCTCTCGTAATCGTTATACAACTGGAAATTTTCTCCAATAATCAGGGTGCTAGTTTCGACAATTATATTTTTTACGTGTCCCCCACATACAATCTCTAAATTAATGTATAGTCTAGTTTGTCTAAAACATAAAACGGCATGACTGGATCTTTGTGGATACTAATGATTTTGTTCTTGTAATATATGATTATGTTGTTGTTATCTGGAAGTTCGATTATTGTGTCTGGGCCTTTCCAGCTGGATTCCAATTTTTTTTAAATGCTGTTATTTTTCCATTTAACCAGGTTTCCAATTTCATAAATCGGACGGATTCGCGTTATATTTCTATCTAATATACTTTTACACTTCTCTTGCTGTAGTTGGATCCTCTCCTTAGCCTTTTGTAGGTAGTTCTCATGTTTGGCTTTCCATTTCCTTAGCACGTGGCTGTAGTTGAGTATGGGTGATCGGGCTAGTGTCGAGGGAAGCTTTGGGTCTTTTCCAAAGGTCATGTCGAAGGGCGAGTCCCGTCGTCTCGTTCCTTTTAGTGTTTATTACGAAATTGATGAACTTGATGTTTTCATCCCACTCGTTATTGTTTTCTGCCATTGAACTCTTAATGATATTTTTTAATGTTGAATGCATTATTTCTATATTCCCGTTTGCCTGAGGATGGAATGCAGTAGTTTTAATGTGCTTAATTTTGAACATTTCTTCAAACTGCTGAACTATTTTTGAGGAGAACTTCTGTCCTTGATCAGTCAGAATAAGTTGTGGTCCTCAAACACGTAAACGTAATATTCCATCAAATTTTCTAGAATGCTTTCAGAACTTTCGTTTTTCATTGGTAGTAATAAAGTGTGTCGCGTTAATCTGTCCTAGATGCTCACAATATATACTTATTTTCCCTCTTTGTCTCTGGGAACGGTCCAACTATGTATGTACATGGCTACTTTCTCATGCGGATTTAGGGGAATATCGGGAATAATACCTGTGGTTTGTTATCCTAACTGCCTTTTGTAGTTGGCAGATAGGGTATGATTTGACGTACCTTTTTATTTCTTCCTCCATTCCTGCCCATTCTGCTTTTGCTCTTGTTTTGCTAATGGTATTGTTTTCTACCAAGTGATCACCCTGAGCTTCTCTCATGCCCTTTTCCTTCTCTTGCTTAGTTATTTCGCGAGTTTTATTCAAACGCAAGTGGAAACTGGCGTCTACGTAGTAGTAGTTAGACAAATAGTTGATCATTTCTACTAGTTCTTCCCTTTCGATGGGTGTAAACGTACGGTCTCTAAAATGGAGTCGTATTATAGTTAATTTCATGTTCTTGAAATCGTCTGTCATCCGATCTAGATATCTTAACCATTCTTCCTCATTTTAATATGGCATATTATCACTTTCAATATATTTCCATAATTTTTTGGCTGGATTTGATTTAACTTTTACCCTTTCATTTTCACAGGGTTTGCTTTCGACTCTAAGTAATTATCGAATAGATTAGAATCCTGCTCATTGTGTTTAGGACTGTCTGATTCATCCTCAGTTGATTCTTCAGTTGATTGCTCAGTTTATTGCTCAGAGATTGCTCTTTCAGGTAATTTAATTTTGATTCTGTCCTCGCTCCTACTCACTTCTGAAGGTGTTCGTAGGGTCGGTCACGTGTCCTCTTTGACTGCCATGCAACTTTCCATGCACACTTTGCTCAGCCCCCTCTCGATCGTTCATAAGCGTGTGCGTTGATTCTGTCTAGTTTCCTTCCTCGCGTTCCTCCGGCTTTGTGCCTGGTAAGATTTGTCCATCCACACTCGCATCTTCTTTGACTGACATTAAGATTTCTTCGTGGTACGTCTCTATTTCTCCTTTCATTCCCGCTTTCCGTCCTATTGCAGCTATATCTCTGACGCTTTTCGTATTTTCGCCAGCCAGGGTTCCTACATTCACTTTTAGTGAGCTGATTTCTGGAACAATTCTTTCCAGTACCTTTTCCGTAGTCAGTGGAGAAAGGGGGATGACTCCGTCAATAGAACTATTACTCTCAGACACAGTTGCTCTTGTGAGGGTGAATTTGATCTAATCGGCCGATGTGGAGTTGATACCTGGGGTACTCTCGTCGGTCGGTTTCCTAATCTCCTGGAATGCCTGCGTGACAAACTGATGGAATACCAGTTTCATGTGTGTGCTTTCATCGTTTTTTGTTTCGAGTGTCGGCTGTGTAATCGCATTCGCGTATAATTGTGTTATTTTGGACTTTCTCCTTCATACTCTGGCTTCATACCGTCGTTCTACTGTAAGTACACATGAAGTTTCGAGTCAGTTTTGTTTTTATTGAAGGTGGCAGTGCTATGGAGCACCAGGAGAATACTAGCAATCCCATTTTGGACATTAACCCGCATCCGCCCTCGGGGTCATATATGGTACGGCGAGCAGTGGTTTATGAAAAACGACTTATCCTGGTCTTTCACATTTAAATCTCGCGCAAAACCGTTGTATGCTATTCAGGGAGGTTACCCAAATAATTTTAGGCTGCTGTTTAGTGCAAGTTGGCAACCTTGAGCTGCGGAGGGTATTCCCCGTTCCAGATTTTGTTTAAAGAAAAAAAAAATGTTGGGATGATTCGGGTTAAACTTCACCTTGCCGGTTCTATCTTCACTAGGCCAAAACTTTACCTTGCTGATTCTGTCTTGATAAACCGTCATCGTTCAAAGAGCGATGAGAAGGACTTATGCTTATAACTACACCGTAGTTTAGGTATAACCTTTTCATTTGTTAATTTAATAAATTAATGATTACAGCTGTGCTCCTTCTTTGCGTTGAGTCGCGTGGATGACCGTGGACTTCTTTCTCTTCTTATCTGGAAGCGGGCTTCCATGTGCTGACGTATTAGTTTCCTTGCTAATGCTATGCTGCGTTGTTTGTTTGTTGATGGGCCGTTGCCTCTTCCGCCTGCTTGCGTGCCTCGTTCAATTTTATGAATTTCAGAAAAACTAGCATTTTACGTAATATAGTGGCTACCGAATTCGCCAGCTAGTTTTAACTCTAATTTTCTTACTTTTCAGGGTTATCGAGTCGCTCGTAGGTAGATCTGCAGGTTCTTAATCTTTTGAATTTCTTTAGAAATTCTCTTGTTTCCAGGATTCGTCTCAATGACTCAACTTTTATAAGATATCCTCTTTAATCATTCCGTAGAATATGAGGATTCGAAAAGTTGATCCTGGCGTCAATTACCACTAAAATGTGTTTCTTCGCTTTAATTCTACAATCAAAGATGTGCGCATGATCAATATGAACGTTTTTGAATAGCTTATCGCCTTTTCGAATTACGTTCACTAAACCTTCGACTCTGCCTGACTTAGGTGTAAAGGCGATACATTTAAAACAATTGTCAATATGATCACTAACTTACTCTCTCATTCCGGGTAACCCAGTGGGCACAAAATTTGACGACATCGTTACGAGATCTTTACGACGACTTTAAGACATCCTATGTCCATGTCGTTAAGATGTCTTTACGATGTCGAAAAGACATCGTCAGATCGTACGACGTCTTTACGATATCGTAAAGGCATGTCAACGACATAGACATTAGATGTCGTAAAGTTGTCATAAAGATGTCGTAACGATGTCGCCACATTTTTTGCCCACTGGAAACCGATAGACCTTACCAATTGTTTCACATACTTTTACCATCACGGTGTTACGCTGTAGAATCATATATTTGCAATTCGAAATCCCATTCTTCGGTTTTATTTATTTCTTTTTCAATGCATGTGCGAGTGAGTTACAATCAGTTACAAGTTTAAAGGTGATTTCCAGCTCAAAGTGACACATCGCCCGCACTAAGCTCACTCTGTACAGGAGTTTCTGTTTAAACATGGAATACTTATGGTTCAGTAGCCACTCCTACCCAGGTGAAAACGATATAGTTTATATATAGTGGAAAAGAAAATTATATTTTTCATTTGTTTTATACATTTTTCTGTATAAAACAAATGAAAAATATCAGTCTTTTGTCCACTATATACATAAACTATATGTAACTTTTTCACCTGGCTATTCGCCTAACATGGCACCCTGTGACTTTCGAACTTCGGTTGTTCCTCCAAATGGAGATCTAGCTAAAAGAGAGAAAGATTCGATTATGTGGACGCAACATAAAAGATCTTTTGTTGCGACGCAGGAAATGCGTCTTTTCGGAGGTTCGTTGAGATACGACGACAAAGTTATCGATTCCTCGATCGACGACTTGACTATAATGATGGGAAGTGACGTGAGTTTTACCGTCATGACGATCAGAAAAAGTGGTCATGTGGTAAAAGTCGGTAATAGCTATTTACTTGACGCCAACCTCACACTCTTCGATAATTGCCTGTTTCGCAACTTGTCAAGTACAATACTTTTCACATCGAGTCTGACGAATTCGATTTTCGATGCGAATTGTGTCACTATGCGTCAGTGGCGTAACCGGCCTGAGCACAATTGTAAACTGAACTTTTATCTATAATAGATCGCGTTTAGAGCCTTTAGGTTTTAGTTTTCATTGTGCATTACCTTGTGTGACAGAGTGAGTTTAGAAAACCACGATTAATTCAAGTCGAGTTTTCTTTAGGAGAAGTCTTCGGAGACGCCGAAAATCGAAGTTTCGCGTGACGTGATCTGAAAAAGTCATTTATTGAATCAATTATTACTTTATGAAGAAAATAGGAGTTTATTGACGGAAAAATCCGAATACAGAAATTATTGGTTATAAAACTACTGAAATTTATTTCCAGTGGGCAGAAAATTTGACGACATCGTTATGAGATCTTTACGACGACTTTAAGACGTCGCCAAATTTTGTGTCCATTGGGTTATAAAAGTCAAAATACTTCTTGTTGATTCACGATCTTTTAATTTCAATAAATAAAATAAAATATAAAAAGTTTGTATTATTGTGGTTTTTGTAGAGTCGAGTTTACAAAATCGATTCTAATTTATTGAATGAGTCTGTGTATGCAAAGGTGTATGCATAATATTCTACCATCACCATCGCACCAACCCATGAAACTTACAAGTTGGGATATGTCTATTTTATTATTTGAAATTAAAGAATCGTAAATCAACAAGGAGTTAAGAAATTGCGCAAATGGATTTGAAGCTTGAAAAATATATTTATTTTAACATAGCATGTTTGACGTTAGGTTGGTCATATTCTCCTTTTTAAATTTATATTAAATTTAAGTACACTCAACTCCCGATATAAGCACGGTTTCGGGCATGGCTTCCAGTGGCCTTCATCATAAATTGGGGGAATCCAAACGTAAACATGCAGGTCCGTGTGAACCCTTTTCGCTACGGTGCTGTTTGTCACGCATGACTGCGAGCACCGCCTCTTTTTCGATCCCGCGGCAAAGACATTATAAGGACATTATATAGGACATCAAATTTTCTGCCATATCGAGGTGCTGCCCTCATCGTACTACAAAGTCGAGCGCTGGATTTCTCGTTTTTCGTAAAATATGACGGTAAAGCAATAGAAAGATTTTTTCAGGTTAGAAAAGTTTGACATGTATCGCTACAGAAACACCGCACTTCCGAATATAATAATTATTAGTACAATGTCTAGGCACACTGAAAATACATATTTGGAATAAATAATGAAAAATTAATAATGACAGAAGTACTGATATGATGTTAATAAATAAACTGAATTTTGAGAGTAATACCCTCAAAAAGATAATTATGTTTATATTTTTGTTAAATATTATTATAATTTCTAATACGTTAATGTTTCTATAAATGATGGATAAGATTTTTTAAATTATAATTTTTTGTACTTTGAAGTTTAATTTTCATTACTAAACTGAACCGAAATTTGAGTGCATTTAAGAATGTATATAATTTTTGCAAGTCTGAAGCTTGAGACAGGCTTTTTGTACATAGCCTTTCCAAAAAATTACAAAAAACGTTCTCGAAAATCAAATTTTTAATTTAAAAAGACAAACTAAGAAGAAATTTCGAGATTAATCAGGGCTCAAAAAACTTTCCTTTGGTAAATTTTTTTTTTAATTAAAACAATCAAATATTTATACGAGAGAAAAAACTTTTTTTAAGTTTAAATTTTTGAAAAAATATTGTTTAAATTCAAAATGACAATAATTGAAAAAATATATGTATGTATATTTAATCTCTCCCTTTTACGGGTTTGAGGGCCTCCGCTCCCTGTACATATATTTACATTTCATCCTTAACCTAACTTAACCGCTGCTTATATTCTAATGTTTCGCCTTACATAAAATAACAATAATATTAATACTATTGATTCTTAAACTTCTAAAAATGAGCGATCTGCCAGGGCTTCCATTTTCTCTTACCATCAAATACATTTTCACCGATTTAAAAATTTAAAATTTTTGCTAGTTTCTTTCCTTTAGACAGGATTACCCGTTTGGCTCTGCCCTGCTCCCTTGCTTTCTCTTACTTCTTCCAGTTTTTTCATCCACTCCATTTCGTATCCACATACTCTGCACAGATTGTCCTCTTCATCCATCCAATATCTACAAGATCTCACTCCTTCTCCCATTCTAAACCGTACCAACCTATTCCATTTGTCTTCCTTTTTTATTTTTTGCAAATATTCTGGTTCCGTCGCCCCTTTGACCATCATATACCATCTATTGTACCTCGACTCCATAATCTTTGTCCATCTCTCTTCTCCTTGTTTTACTAATAGCTCTAACTCTATGTCCTCCCACTCCAGTACCCCTTCTTGTATATCACAAGCTCTCCTCATTTTTTTCCTTTCTTCCTCCCATTTAGAATTAACCAAATTGCCTCTCGTCTCCTTGTTCTGAACTTCGTCCAAGCATACTTGTGCTATTCTCCTCCCCTCTCCCCTTTCCAGCTTCTCTTCAAACTTCCAGGCTCTCTTAATTTGCCTAGTTACCATTTTTTCCCTTCCTAGTTCTTCCCTTAACATGTATCCTGGGCAACTCCAACTAACCCCCATTACCCATCTCAGAAATCTCTCATGCATGCTTTCCACTTTCCTATATTCCTTCCATCCCCAGACCTCCGCTCCATAACACAACACCGCCCAAACCAACGCATCAAACAACCAAACCCTCATTCTCCAATCGTCATTGAACCTTCTCTTTCCTATACCCCATACTTGGCCCATTACTTTACTCGCACATTCGATTCGTTTCCTCTCCTGCACCTCATTTCCCCCTCCTGCCTCAAACCAAAAACCTAAGTAACAGAACTCCTCCGCACTTACCACTGTTTGTCCGTTCATCTTCCAAATGTAACCTATTTTGGTCTTTCTATTTCTGAAGCACATCACCTTGGTCTTCCCTACGTTCACCGTCAGTTCTTTTGTTCCCACATACTCTTCGAAAATTCTGATCATTAGGTTCATCCCCTTCTCATCGTCTGCTAATAGAACTACGTCGTCCGCGTATGCTAGAGAATATAGTTTGCTATTACCCAAAATCTTCCCCCCTTTCCCTTTCTCCTTTAGCTTCTCCTCTAAGTCTGCCAGCAGCATATTAAATAGTAGCGGACTCAACGGGCACCCTTGCTTTAGACCTCTTCCTGTCTATAAAACCTCCCCTTTTTCACCCCCTATCTTCACCCTAATCCTGGTTTCAGTAAAAATTTCCTTTATCCTCTCCACCAACCCTTTCTCTATTCCCCTCTCTTTCATTGTCTGCCATAGCACTTTTCTATTCACTGAGTCAAAAGCTGCTTTAAAATCTACGAACAAGGCGACTAATTTCCCTCTTTTTCTCCCTAAGTTTCTGTTAACCAAGTAGTTGAGTACGTAAATGTTATCTATAGTCCCCATACCTTTTCTAAATCCCGTCTGATTATGTGGGATACTTTGTTTCTCTTCTATCTGATTCTCTAAGCTTTTTCGTAGAATTTCTGCGTATATTTTATAACCCACTGGCATGAGAGTGATGCCTCTGTACTCATCTACCTTCTTACCCTCCCCTTTCTTGACAAGCGGTACCACCAGCCCTGTCATCCACTCTTCCGGCCACCCTTCTCCTTCCCAGACCTTGTTGCTGATTTTCCACATCCCTTCCCTAATCCCTTCTCCTCCATACTTTATCGCTTCGTTCTCCATACCATCCTCTCCTGTAGCCTTGTTTCTTTTTAGTATATCTGTCGCCTCATCCACGTCTTCTCTTGTTATTTCGTTCCCTTCCTCCATTTCTCCCTGGATTATCCTTCTATTTTCCCCTTTGATGCTATTTTATTCTCCCCCTAACAGACCCTTAAAATAATCCGTCCACTCGCCCATTTCTATTTCTTCATTCACGCCCTTCCTTCCTCCTCTTTCCCTATTTATCACATCCCAGACCCTACCTTCTTTGATCGCTTTTTCTACTTCTTCCTTGTATTTCTCCCTTCCCTTTTGCTTTTTCCTTTCCAGCATCCTCTCATGTTCTCTTTTACTCCTGTTGTACTCCGCCTTCTCTATTTCTCCTTTCCTCCATTTTCTTACACACTCTTTCATTCTCTCTTTACTCTCCCTGCATTCCTCGTCCCACCAGTCTCTCTTTCCCTCTTCTCTTCCTTCTTTTGTACCTACCTCATCCCTTACCTTCTCAATCGACCCTTTCAACCTTTCAATTAACGAGTCTACTTCCTCCTCCTTTTCATACCTAACATTCTCCTTTTCCATTTATTGTTTAAACTCTTTTAATTTATCTACCCCCCAGACTCCCATTTTCGTGTTCCTTTCTCCCTCTGCCGCGCTTATGGACGCCACCTTTCAGTGTAGCTATTACTCGGAAGTGCTCGGACCCTATCTCATTCCCCACATTCATATTGCATATCATATTCCTCATTCTTTCTTCCGCCAGGATGTAGTCTATTACTGTTTCTCCCTTACGTATAAATGTGATCTCTCCTTTCTCATCTCCTTTGATATTGCCATTACATATAAACCATCCTGTTTCTCCTATTACGTCTAGTAACCTCCTCCCCTCCCGGTCTATCTCCCTATGTTTGGAGCTCCTTATATAGGCCTCCTTTGCTTCATCCCAAGTATCTCCCCCTTGCTCGCCAGTCCAGGCATTCAAGTCACCTCCTATCATAACCAACTCTTCCTTCTTTTCCTCCATCCACCTCCTCATTACTCTCCAACCTTCCTCTTCTCCTCTTCTTCTATATACACAAACCACCGCTATTTTGACTTTTTCAATTATAATCCTTCTTACCATTGTTCCATCCTTTTCCTCCCTGTCCTCCTCTGTTCTCCCTTTTACTGTCAATTCGTTTCTCACCCCTGAGACCATGCCGCCCATCCCTCTACCTTTAACGTGTTCCTTTCTTGCTTCTTGCATTGTCCGCACATACCCGTTAGGTAACATCCTTTTCATCCCCTTCCAATCCTTCTCATCCGCCCAGGTTTCACTCATCATAATCACATCCCACTTTTCTAACTCCCGCCAAAAACCTTCATTCTTGTTCTTCAAGCCTGACACATTCCAGAAAGCTATTTTGACGTTTTTCTTCTCCCTTACCTCACCTATCCTCACTTTTCTTCCGCCTTGCTTTTTGTAAACCCCTCTGTTTGATCTCTAACCTCTTTTGCATCTTCCTTTTTTCTACATGTCTCAACAATTTTTCCCTTTTTCCTTATTACCTCTAAATCCTCGTCCCAGAACCATTCCTCCCCATTTATCCATAATCTGTCTCTCCCTGTTTATACCATGCGCCCCTTTTTCCTCTCTACCCATGCCTTCTGCTCTATTTGCCATCTCCTTTTCCTCTCCCTCCATGTCAAATCCTCTTAAATTATTTCCCTTCTTCCTTGCAATAATTTTTTGTTCTCCATAATTTTCTTTTTCTCTTCCTCACTCCCTACTTTTACTATAGACATTCATTCTTTTCCTTCCTTCGTCCTTCCTATTCTCTTAACTCCTTCTACCCTTACCTGAACTCCAATATCTCTCAGAAGATTTTCGATTTCAACTTCCCCTGTTTCACTCTCCATTGCCAGTCCTTTAACTACTATGTTATTTTTCCTCTTTGCCCTTTCTTCCCCTTCCAATCTCCTTTGAATGTCACTTAGTCTCTTCTTCAATCTTTCATTCTCATTTTGCACGTTCTTATTACTGCCTTTTTCTATTTCCGCACCATCTATTTCTTTCCCCATATGCTCATTCCTCATTTCTAAGTTGTTTACCCGTTCTTCCAACTGTTTTATCTCACTATTTCTCTTTTCGTTATCCTCCTTCTGTCTATTCTCTATGCTCTCTAGTTTACCCCATACCTTGTCCTTCTCCTCTTTCCAGAGTTTATCCCACTTTTCTCTTACTTTTCTCACTTCCCCCTTACATCATTTCCCTGCCTATTCATATCCCTATTCATATCATCCAGTCTCTCTAAAAATGTTCTCAAAAATCGAATTGTTAATTTTTTTAAAACTTCGAGATAAATTAGTGCCGATTTGAATCCTGCAAAGTTTGTTTGGAAAATATGATTAGGTTCGAAGAAATTTTAGGGGGGAATTTTTTGTCTCTTTGAGGCGCACGTGTTTTTACATTAATTTGTTTATAAGATTTTTATTTTAACTTCAAACAATAATTCAATAAAGATATAAATATTAAACAAAAATTTCTTTGATAGAAAAATATTTTATTATCGTATTTTCAATAAATAAATAATATTTATAAAGGAACAATTTTTTGAATTATTAAAATTCTACAATTTTATAATTAAGGAATATTCTAGTTCGGATATTTTATAATTAGGCAATTTTATGTCGGGAATTTTTAAATTCGATAATATTATAAACTCTTCGGGAATTTTATCGTTTTTGGAATTTTATTATACGGGAATTTTACAGTGTCAAGAATTTTATTTTTGGGGATTTTAATGTCGTCCCTAGAAGTACAGCAAATTTTCAGAATTTGGAATTTGCTATTTCATATAATTATTTTCTTCACTTGTGGTTTTATAATTTTGTCAAGCACGCGTGGAATTTTGAAGTATGAAAATATACTAGAGAAAAAATTGACAACTACGTACAATTTGGCATTACATACCAAATCCTGAATTTTTAAAATTTGCTGTAATTCTAATTTCAACTCCTGGATCTTGTCGATTTTCCTACTGTATTTATTTTATTTTTTTAAATTTATTATCCAAGCATTTTTAAACCACAAATTCTTATTTATCTTATCTCATTAAACACCAAAATTAAAAATTTCACTGTTCCAATTTTGATTCCTGGGTATTGGCGATTTTTTTCCTAGTGCATTTTGGTCACTGGAAAAATAGGGTGAATTGAATAGGAATTATCTCTTAGAAAATAGCTGTTTAAAACCCGAAAAAAATTAATACTTTTTTTACCTCTAGGTATGTAAAAAAGTTTTAACTTTAGAAAATTTAAAAACTCTGCAAACAAGAAATGTTTTAAACATTTTTTTAGCGTGAATAACCAAAGTGTATGCAAAGATATTATATATCTTTGCTGTATGTCTATCGATTCCGAAAAAAAGTTTCATTGTTTAAAAATAAGTAAGATCTAAAACTTTGATTTTCAATTAAATATGAGTCTGATACTTTCAATGAAAATCGAGTGGTTTTATTTCTACAAGTCTATTATAAAGTCCAAGTTGAAAGAAAAATGTCAATATTATAAAAAGATATATCTTTTTATGAAAATAACATTTTTAATTTTTCTTTCAACTTCGACTTATTATACGCAGAATTGCGTCATTACCTTTCATGCTATTTGGAGGAAGAAATTTTTGTTTTATTTACATAACAAAAGATTTTTTCAATTTTAATCTTCTCACACCGTAGAGGGAAGCTCGCACACTCAGCCTGCATTTTACCGGACGGTCAGTCATGCACTTCGCCGGACCGCGTCGCTCCCGCCTGTCGGGCTGGCATATAGACATCAATGGTGTGCACATTAAGGTGCATATCTGCCGGCACGTCGTTCCGATCGATCGGACCGCGGGCCGGCAGATCGCTTGCAGTCGGCGGGCATTTTGTTATCTGGGTTTCTACTGAAAGTATTAGAGTCTTATTTAATTGAAAATAAAAATGTTAAGTCTTACTTAGTTTTAAGCAATAAATCTTAAATAAGATTTATTCTTTAATAGTAAAATATATAAGATATTATAAGAAGAAACGACAGATTTTTCAAAAAAAAAAAAAAAATCTTGAACTACATTAAAATAGGAATTATATTAAATAGAAAATTTACAAGAATAAGAAATTATTAAAAAACTAAACATTAAATATTGGGGGGGGGGAGTTAATTACATGCAATTTTTATCTTCATCAGAATTCAAAACTTCAAAGGAATCCAAACAGTTTATAATTAATTCAAAGAATTCCAAGAATCCCCAAAAAATAAAAAGCAGTAGTAACTATAAACCTTATAGGGTGCATCTCAGCAATTAAGGCTTCGATTATGATATTACAGAAAAAAAATTTGTGTCGTTGACAAGAATGTTCCTAAGCGGTTTTTATGTTATGATGAACATGGTATCATGGTATGGCCAACGGCCATACCACGCTGAAAAAGCCAGCTCTCGTCAGATCACTGAAGTTAAGCAGCGTTGGGCGCGGTTAGTACTTGGATGGGTGACCATTCGAGAATACTGCGTGCTGTTGGCACATCGTGGGTGTGGTGAGCCCACACTTGTAGTAGTTATTTACTACAAGAAAACTATCCACCTAGAAATACTACCCGAATCGGGTAGTGTCACGCCTAACCTGAAAGGAAAATGGCTTAATGGTATATAATGGTATATGACCCCAAAGTAAAATTGTGAAAGTCCTAGGACCTTATATTTGGCCAGTTCAAACTCATAACAAATATTGGCCTAAATCAATCCGAATTTCAGGACCATGGGACATATCGTTCGTCGCCAATTTATAGACTTGAGAAATATCCTCTTCCAACTTGTCCAAAAGTCCAGGCGCTAGCGCACCTGGTTTTTAGACGTAAGGTTCGGGGCTGAACTCCCGCTGCGTGTAGTTTTTTCCAGTTTTTAAAATATTTTTATTAGAAAAAATATCAATATATTCGATTCCCTTCTAATAATTTTTTTAATTTATGCAAACATTGATATTTTTAATGCTTTTTTCAATTGAAAGAGTCACTTCTTCGAAATATTGTCGCTTTTCCAAAAAAAATCTGTTGCATCAATTAATTAATTAATTTATTTATTTATCAATAATTCATATCTCTATTATGAGAAGTTGTAGGTTCCGGAAGCTACGATCAATTGCCGACGCAACTGGAACGTGTACGGCATCCGCTTCTGCTCCTTCTGTCTTAGAAGGTAAGCAAGAGCGAGAAATTTACGCGAGATAACATCGGGCAACACTGTTCCTTGGGGTCAGGTCTTTAGCCGCGGATGACCTTATTTTTATATTATTTGTATTCCATTTATATTCTGATTTTGAATATGTTTGCGAAATTTAAACAAATTTTTTTAATTAAGAACATTCATAGAAAATAAATTTGTTTGCGAAACAAGTTCGAAAAAGCGAACTGTTTTTCACTAAAAAAAGAACATTTCAAATGTTTTTTTTTGTATACTTGAATAAAAGTTTATAAGAGAATTGAATATATACATATTTTAATGAATAATAAGTCAAATATTTGGGACTAGGTATTTTCAAGTTTTACTTTGGAGCCAAGATCTTTATTTACAAAAATTATGAATCCACACAGAAAACACACTACCGGGCACTCCCTTGCGAGATATACATTTTTGTGAATAATCCTAGTAGATTATATCTCAGTATTATAACTATGTTTAGAAATGTGTATTTTTGTTTCTTTAGAACTTCATAAGTGAGAAATTGAAGTATAATTAAATGTCTCATCGGTAACATGTTCCCAAATACAAATTCGGAAACTAAAATTAATCAAAAGAATTAAAAAGAATTCAATAATTTTTTGCGAACCGGAAAATGCCCGGGAATTTTTTTCCTCGATTAAAACGGCCACCTGAATTTCATAGCTGTCTTAAAATTATTATACTCATTGGTATTTTCCTGTAAAAATACGAGCAGTTCTACTTTTTCGTACTTGTGCAAAATTTCCGACCAAGGATTGAAAAAACTTGTAATTTGATTTGTTTCTTTAAATTAATTTTTGTGGAACTTTTGTGATAACATAGAAAAACTATCCAATAGAACCAAAAATATGTACTTCATAGAGATAAACAACTTTTATTGAAATAATTTTCCAATACCAGCAACAATCTTGAAGTCAAGCAATAAAAACATGTCTTTTCCGGTTTTTCGGGTTCACATTTTATACAGCTGGTTTTTAGGTAAGAAGGTGAAGAGTAGGATCACAGGGTCTTTTATTTTCTCAAATTAGTAATTTACGCTACGCCCGACAACTGATATAACCCCTCGTATTAGCCCTTAAGTAAAACTTACTTTTAGACATATTAAATAGGGTGATTTTTCACGAAAATAGGGTAATGATATGGAGAAATAAATTCTTTCAAATACAATTAATGTAAATACCATATTGAATGCAATATGAGACACTTTCAATTCCTAAGATTTCAAGTCGAAATATATATTGAATTTTCAACAAACAAGATTAATTTTCTTATCAGAAAGACGAATTTTCAACAAAATACATGAATTTTCTACCAACTAGTTGAATTTTCAACTTACAAAGGGTACATTTCTAACAAAAAATGGATAAGTGCAATTTTCAGACAAAAAAAAATAATTTTGAACCAAAACACCGAATTGTCAACAAAAAAAGTTAAATTTTAAACCAAAGAGGTGAATCTTGAAAAAATATGAATTTTTAACAAACATGAATTGTCAACAAAATACATTAACTTTCAACACGAAAATATGATTTTTTAACCAAAGAATTAATTTTCTACAAAAAAGTTAAATTTTCATAAAAATAGTTTAATTTTTAACCAAATAGTTAAATTTCAACCAAAATATGAATTTTTAACAAAAAGGTGAATTTTCAACCGAATTCTTTAATTTTCTTTCAAATTGTTGAATCCTTAACCAAACCAGACTAATTTTGACTGAAACAGTTACATTTTTAATCCAAGGCTTCTGTTTCCGGTACCGAATAGTAAAGTACGCGTGTTTGTTCTGTGCTATCTTTTTTGGTTTTGGCGACGAGCGTGGAGGTGTGTTTGAGGCAAAAGGTGGTGAGGGTGGTCAGTGAAGTGAAGGGATTGTGTGGAAGTGTGGGGAGGCTTTTTTGTAAGGTTAAAAGGGTTACGAGGAGAGTTGGAAGTGATAATTTGGAGGTTAGTTGTCGAGGACGGAAAAGTGAAAGAGAAGATAGGGGACAGCAGATCGGTAAGATAGGCCAGCATGTTTGTTGCGAGGAGCCCAGTGGGGTCCGACAGAGGGCAGCAGGTAGACAACAACCCCGGTGCTGATGATCTCACTGAGACCGGCGAAGCGGGGAGTGGTAAGGGTGATGCCGGAAATAGTGATGATGGCGGGGGCCAGTATGCTACGCCAGGAAAATTCGGGTGGGGAGAGAAGGAAGGGGGGCTAGTTGACAGCAGGACTCGAGGGAGGCCGCCAAATCGGGAACTGCTTAATAGATCCAGAGCTAGCAGTTTAGGATCGAGACAACTTTTTGATAAATGGAGGCAGGGGGAGGGATTACGGATAAAAGTGACTAGGGGGATAAGACGGAAGACAGTAAAAGATCAAAGGAAGAAGAGGGGCATGAGCAGGGAGAGGAGAAGTTGCGGAAAAAGTTTAAAAAAAAGTCTCCACCGAAAAGGAATAAAGAAAAAGGGAAATTCGATCTAGAGAGCCTGGAAAATCTTATTACAGGGTTTAGAGAGGAAACGAACCGAAGTTTGAATGGCATGCAAAAGCGAGGGCAGGAGGTATGGGAGGAAATGAGGAAAGTTAGAGAGAAGTGGAAAGACTGGAATCTGGTGTGGCGGCAAGAAAAAGATAAAGTTTGGAAGCAGTTGGAAGATATTGAGAAAAATCAAAGGATGAGTGAGGAAAAGAGAAAATCAGATATGGAGAAGTTGGCAGAAAGAGTGAGAAAACTAGAGTGTAAGTCTGAGGATATAAAGAAAGGGAATGAGGGGATAAGAGAAGGAGAGCGAATAAAAGAAATGAATGAGAACGTTATCCCAGAAAATGTGAGAATGAAATCAAGATTGAGAGAGTTGGAAAGGAAAATGGAAGTAGAAGAGAAGACGAAACGGAGTAGGAATATAGTGATTAGAGGAATGAAAGTAGATAGTGAATCAGGTAGAGAAGAAGTGGAAAAGTTGATGAGTGAAATTGGAGCAAAAGTGCACGTGGAAGAGGTAAATGGGGTGGCAAGGAAGATTGAAGGTAAATCGCGCATGTATGTAGTGAAAGTGAGAAATGAGGAAGAAAAAGTTGATATCTTGAGAAAGAAAAAAGCTTTGAAGGGAAGGGAAGAAAGGATAGAGGAGGATATTACGTGGAATGAAAGAAGGAGAAAGTGGATGATGAAACAGAGAGCATGGAATGAAAGAGTGAAAGGGAACACGGTATGGATAGGGAAAGACAGGATGTGGATAAATGGGAATGTGTGGATATGGGATGATAAGGAAGAAAAATTGATTGAAGTGTGTAGGGAAGGCCCATGGCGACGAGAAAAAGAAGTGAAGACTACGAATGCAAGGGAGAAGGTAATGGAAACACTAGAGGGTAGAATAAAAGAAGGAGGAGAAGACGGAGCGACGGGGTTTCCACAAAAGTAGAGAGGGGACATAATGATGAAAGAAGGGAGAAAGGAAGGAAAAAAGAAGTGAGAGTAGCGTTTTGGAACGTATCAGGGCTAATGAATAAAGATGAAGGTTTCTGGGAAGAGTTGAAGAAATGGGATGTAGTGATGTTGAGTAAAACCTGGGTAGATGAGAAGGAGTGGAAGAGAGTGAAGAGGAAGTTACCCAAGGTATGTAATAGAGTATGGAGAGGGGAAGGATGGCCGAAGGAGTTGAGAACAGGTTTAGTAGTTCCTTTATTAAAGAAAGGAGGAGGGGAAAAAGTGGAAGATTATAGAGGAATCACTCTCATGCTAGTAACGTATAAGATTTACGCGGAGGTGCTTAGGAAGAGATCAGAAGAACAGGAAGATGAAAAAGGAAGTATTCCACACAATCAAACAGGATTAAGGAAGGGGATGTGGACAGTGGATAACATTTTCGTACTAAATTATTTAGTCAACAGAAACCTGGGACAGAAAAAAGGAAAACTGGTCGCACTCTTTGTAGATTTCAAGGCAGCTTTCGACTCGGTGAATAGGAAAGTTTTGTGGAAGGCAATGAAAGAAAGGGAGGTGGACGAAGAGCTGATTGACAGGATCAAAGAGGTCTTTACGGAGACAAAGACAAGGGTGAGGATCGGGGAACAGAAAGGAGAGGAGTTCTGGACAGGGAGGGGTCTTAGGCAAGGGTGCCCGCTAAGCCCGTTGTTTTTCAGCATATTGTTAGCAGACCTAGAAGAGAAAATGGAAAGGAAAGGTAAAGGGGGTATAGTTCTAGGGAATAAGAGAATATACTCGTTAGCGTACGCGGACGATGTGGTGCTTCTGGCAGAGAATGAAAGTGGAATGAACTTGCTAATGAAAGGATTCGAAGAGTACGTGAGAGAGAAAGACTTGACAATAAATGTGACGAAGACAAAGATAGTATGTTTCAGGAAGAGAAAGAATGAAGTAAAGTATGGATGGAAGATAAATGGGGAAATGGTGGAAATGGTAGAAGAATTTTGTTATTTAGGATTCTGGTTCGAAGCGGGAGGTGGAAGTGAGTTGCAAGTGAAAAAAAGGATGGAAATTGCGAGTAAGGTGATGGGTCAAGTATGGGGGATTGGAAAACGAAGATTCAAAGAGCACTGGAAGATGAGAGTATGGCTGTTTGATTCACTGGTATGGTCTGTGATGTGTTATGGAGTGGAGATTTGGGGATGGAAGGAGTACAAAAAAGTAGAAAACATGCAAGAGAGATTTCTGAGATGGGTTATGGGTGTGAGCTGGAACTGCCCAGGTTATATGTTGAGAAAAGAAACAGGGAGAGAGAAATTGGTGATAAGGCACAGGAAAAGGGTATGGAATTTTGAAGAGAAACTTAAAAGTGGTAAGGGAAGCAAAGTTGCACAAGCATGCCTGCAGGAAATATTAGATAGAGAGAGAAAAGGAAACACGGGACTTTCAAGATGGGAGGAGGAGAGATGGAAAGTTAGAAGAGAATGGAGAATGTGTGACGATGGGAGGGAGTGGCAGGTAGTAGAGGGGGAAATGAGTAAGAAGCAGAAAGAGGAAAGGTGGGAAAAGATTATGGAGTCGAAATATAATAAATGGTATAGATTCATCAAGATGGAAGGGGTCCCAGAATATCTAGGGAAATTAAAAAAGGAGTGCAGGTGGTCCAGGATGATACGTTTCAGAATGGGAGAAGGTATGAATGAGTGTAAATATTGGATGAGTGAAGAAATGAAAGTGTGTAGGGTATGTGGGTATGAAAGGGAATCTTGGGAGCACGTGTTGGAGAGATGTACAGGGGAAGAGGAAGGGGGAAAAAGCGTGGTAGATAAAGTTAGGTGGATACTGAGCGGTTGTGGACAAGGGGAAAAGCGGGTTAAGAGCTTGGAAGAAAGAAGGGAAGAGAGAATGCATGGGAGGGGAGAAAACCAAAATCCAAAATCCAAATATGAATATGGAAAATTAGTGTTGCGTGTCTTTTAAAAGCTTGAAGAATAATGGTAAGAGGAAACGGAAGCCCTGGAAGGTCTCGCGCATTTGCTAGATAATAGTAATTAGCTAGTAAGATAATGGTTAAGAACTTGTAAATAATAAAAAGGCGAAGCGATTATAGATTAAGATAAGCATAAGGCATAGTGGTTAAGTGAAATTGTAAAAGATGTAAAGGGAAAGGAGCCCTCAAACCCGTAAAAGGGAGAGTAATAAAATACAATACATTTTTAATCCAAAGGGATGAATTTATAACCAAAAAGATTAATTTTCGACCATAAAGACGAATTTTCAAAAAAAAAAAATGAAATACATGAAAATGCCAAAAAGTTGAATTTTCAACTTATAAAAGGATACATTTCTAACAAAAATGGATAGGTGCAATTTTCAGATAAAAAAATAAATTTTGAACAAAAAAAATGAATTGTCAACAAAATAGTTACATTTCCAACCAAAGAGATAAAATTTCAAATAAAGTGATAAATCTTTTTAAAAAAAATGAATTTTCAACAAAAGTTCAATCCAAAAGATGACTTTTTAACCTAGAAGATTAATTTTCTGAAAATGGAATAGTTAAATTGTCAACCAAAGGAGGTGAATCTTAACGAATATGAATTCTTAACAAACTAGTTCAACTTTCAACCAAAGTCGTTCAATTTTCAACCAAAATGATGAATTTTCCAGCAAAAAGATTATTGCTAAAAAAAAAGACGAGGTTTCAACAAAATTGTTGAATTTTAAAGCCAAAAGGATGAATTATCTATAAAACGGGGGAATTTCCAACCCAAAAATATGATTTTTTAACAAAAAAGTTAATTTTCTACCAAAAAGTTAAATTTTCGCATTATTCCATTATTGTTACTGGTACTCAGTTGACTAATAGTCAAATCTTAATAAGTTTATCAAATATTATATATAAAAATGGAATAAAAAAAAAAAAAGAAAAATTGATTAGCAGTTTGACCTCGAAAGTTCATTGCCTCACTACCCGATTCGGGTAGTGTTTCTAGGTGGATATTTACTACCAATGTGGGCCCACCACACCCACGACGGGCCAACAGCAACGCAGTATTCCTGGATGGTCACCCATCCAAGTACTAACCGCGCCCAACAATGCTTAACTTCAGTGATCTTACGAGAACTGGTGTTTCCAGAGTGGTATCGCATAAAAAATAATTCTATTATACAATTGTATTGTTTAATTCTAATTTATTTAATTCGTAATCAAGTACACAAACATAAAAATTTACGAATTATTGTTTACTTAATATAATAACCTTGAGGGAGGTGGTAGTGATTCTATAAAATTTAACTCTACATCTAAAAACTCTAAATCGCTAATTCTACACGCGAGAACTCTACACAATCATATTTATTAAATAAATTGATTATTTTCAATTTCAACTCAGTATGTTTATGAATCCTACACCGTAAAATTCTATACAAAATAATACTTTAAATTTTGTGAATTTAAATAAACTCTACACAATACAAAAAAATTCTACACAAAATATTTTAATGAATAATTCTTTGAAAATTTCAATTATTTTGTGTACAAATTTACGGTGTGTAATTTTACGGTGTTGAGTTTACATTTAAAACATTTAATTTTTTTAATAAATATGCTTGTGTATAGAGTTTTCGCCTGTAGAATTAGCGGTGTGGAATTCACAAAAGTAGAGTTTCATTTAGTAGAATTTCTACTACCCCTTTTTCAAAAGAACAATTTTCTGCATTATTATAAAAAAATTGACTTTAGTCGAATAATAGAGTATTTCAAAAAATGTGAGTAATACAATCACAAGGTTATTAATTATTAGTCACTATTAAAAATTTGTCACTTGCATTATTTATGAACAGTTAATTTTAATTGCAATATAACTAATCTTTTCCATAAAAAATGTAGCAGCTGAAAATATGTATTACGAAACAATTACATTTTAATTAAATTCAAGGGTACATCTTATCTTCTACACATTTCCTTAATGTGCAATTTATTCGAATAATTGAAAATAATAATTTGAAAAATCTTATATATAAAATTTCTAATTTATATTTTCAAGTATGTACCGACTGAGTATCGGCTATTCGATGGACTTGTTCTGTGGGAGAAGAGTGCGGGGGCAAAAGAGTTAGTGGGCGCAATATGCGGATTGAGAGGCATGGGGGGATCGGGCAATTTTCGCCGGGAGCGCCGTCTACAATTAGCTCCTCGAACTACCCCGTGCCGCATCTAGGCTTATAATATCTTTGCCCGCTGTCCCCGCATCACAAAATGCCGAGGACTTAAATTCTATGAATAGCGTAAACTTAGGGTGCTTATGTCGGGAGTTGAGTGTAGTAATAGGAGACTCTTTCTGTGTTAAGATTTCATATTTAATAAATTTCTGCACTGTTAATAAAATATGTTTTATACAGCATACATTAATTCAAAAAATGAGTTTTACCGAGTTTTTCCAACTTTTACCGTAATAACCGTCAATTTCAAAATTTGAAAGTTTAAAAACTTTTCTTTCTGCAGTCTTACGGTCCAATAAATAAAAACATAAAAAAACGATTATAGTTGTTTAAAAAAAAAAGTCTACAAAGTCCACATCGGGGAAACTGGCAGAAGATTAAAAACAACCCAGATAACAATACGTGCCGGCACGTGATCGACCCGACGGGCTGGAAACCAACGTGCCTGCTAAATGCACGCTTCAGGCCGGCAGAGTCGGAATGCGACCGAAGGGCGGACAACGGTCCGGCACATTAGACGCTCGTCGGTCGTGCAAACGGCGAGGAACGACGGGCCTGCGACTTGCACGACCGTTGCAGGCTGATAGTGCGAGTAGATTGAGATCGAAAACGCGCATGTGCGTTTTGGATCAGCTATTCTTGCCGTGTGTCATCTCGTGTGGCGTTCACCCGTGAATTTTCGCTCGGATTTAGCGCGACGTGAGTGAAAAGTGCGATTTTGTTCGTTCCGGATAAATAAGGATCATCAACTCGACTTTTCGTTTGGTTTTTGCTTTTTTGGCGGATTGCTGTTTTTGGTTTGCCTTGCTGTGCGTGGAACAAAAAGTGACGCTCTGATTTGTCAGAAAATATGCTGATTTTTTAACCTTGGCGCCGATGTACTGATTTGTCATGAAATGTGCTGATTTTTACCCGAAACGGCGATTTTTTGCAATTTTTTACATATTTTTATTAATTTCTTTATTAATTAATTTTGATTTAGGGTGACCAGATGTCCTCATTTAGGAGGACGTGTCCTACTTTTCGCTTGCTTGTCCTCCTGTCCTCCTAAACTTTGTAAAACCCATAAAATGTCTTACTTTTTGGTCAAAAGACAAAATTTACCTTCTTATAAAATTTTCTGGATAATATGCTAATTTCAATAAGTAATTGAATGTATTAATTATATTTCATTGCATGTGTCAGCAAATAAACATTTAAAAAATTGATAAAATTGATAAAAAGTGCATTTGGTCACCCTATTTTTATTATTAATCTTTATCCTAATTTCCAGCAGACTCAGCTCAGCACTATTTCTTCTATTTTCGTGTTTGACATGATCAATGTTTATTTGCCTGATTAGTCGAATCGGATTAATTTTTTTTTTAATGGCGTTTGGCTAAGTGAGGTTTGGTTATCTACTTGCTGGGTGTTTGTGTGTGTGTGTGTGTGTGTGGGGGGGGGGGGTGCAGACGGACGTGTGCTGATTTTTCACGAGACCGGCACCGTGGGCCGGCATTTTACCGGACCGTCGGTCATGCAGTTCGCCGGACCGCGTCGCTGCCGCCTGTCGGGCTGGCTATATAGACATCAATGGTGTGCACATTAAGGTGCATATCTGCCGTCACGTCGGTCCGATCGATCGGCGAAATTGGAAATTTAAACACAGTTTTGTTTCAACATTCATGGAATTTTGACCATTTTTTTTTATTTTAATTTTGATAACAGAATTTTAGCAAGAGAGCAAAACACTTACAAACGACGAATTATTGAATCTATTTTTATAAAAAAATTTACTAAAATTTTAATCAATCTTCAGACTAAAGTATTGAATATTAACCAGATGTATCAATTTATTATACATTAAACTCAATATTAAAATAAAATTTATTTCACAATTTTGAATCCAAGAGCTATGGCGCGCTTTTATTATCGGTGGTTCAATGAAAATTTGACCTGTACATTATCGTCCATTTAGTATCAACTATAGCATAAATATCAATGTCAGTTCAATGTCTGTTTTGTCATCGTCCTAATCATTATTTGGAATCTTCTTCTATTAAAAATGTAATCTAATTGGTTTGAAGCCTCTCAAAAAATTTTTTGTTAAGGCTCAAAATTTGATAATAACTATATATACATTTTCGACATGAGAGTTAAATCTTCACCTTATGGAACCTTTTTATTCGTAAAATGATTGACTATAAAATGAATCTTTTTGACACTACATAATTTTTAACGACAGGTAATAACCAAAAATTTGATGTCTTTCAGTAGGTTTTTGTATTTTAGTTTTTTAACTTATTATAAAAACACGATTTATTTTAGAAATGGAAACTTTCCTGATGAAGGCCCACAGTGAGAGCCGAAACGTAGAGAATAAAACGATTTTTTAAATAACTATAATCGTTTTTTATGTTTTTATTTATTGGACCGTAAGACCGAAGAAAGAAAAGTTTTTAAATTTTGAAATTATATCAACTGTCGAAGAAAAGAAATGAGAAACAACTTGGGATCCCGTTCCAAAAAGTTGGTTCATATAATTATAACCGTTAATAACGCGTATTACCAGGGTCACATTTGTCACGCCCCATCACTACTTGACTAGGGTTTTGTCCGATTCTGATTCGATTTTTGAAAAAATTGATTTCTCAGCCAAAAAATCGATTTTTGAATCGATTCTTTATTATTCGATTTTTTTGTAACTCGATTCTATATCCTCTGAATCGAAGAACAGATTTCTTACTTTTTACAATTCTTTTATCTCTTTGTTCTTACCCACCACATTTTTTTACACCGGGACTTCAAATCAAACCATGTCTGGTTTACAGTTTACACACTCTAAACTCTAAGGGAGGTTTCATATTCACATCTCAGGGTGGCGTCCCATGGCATCGTCAATCTTGGCGCAAAACACAAACCGTCAAATCAGTAGACATTTCAGCTAATGATATTATCCTAGTAATCCACAGAAACATGCAATGTCATTGACTAAAATGTCTAGTGATTTGAAGTTTTGCGTTTTGCGCCGAGTTCGACGCTGCCATGGGACGCCACCCAAGACTCAGATTCAGATATTTAACTGAAAGTTTGAGGTGGGAACGATGAAGCCTTTTAATTGGCCTTTCTGCGCTAGTGAATATATTTATCGCTAAGAGCAAGACCAATGAAACAGCTTCTCTTTGGTGGGCACAAAAGTTAACGACGTCTTTACGACATCGTTACGAGATCCTTATGACGACTTTAAGACATCCTATGTCCATGTCGTTAAGATGAGTTTTTTCCCAGTAAAAAGAAACTAATTCGGGAGGATTGCGGCGAATGAACATGTTTAAATTCGCCTGAATTCTGCTTTCTGATTCGTTGAAACGAATTGACCCAGCGCGAATTGAATGCGTGTCGATTCGCTTTAATTCGTGGTCGAGGTCATTTCGAAAAAAAATAATAAAAATTGCATGCCTTGGGAGTTGAACCAGCGATCCCAAGTGTATAAGTCCAGAGGGCGACCACTGAGCTACGGGACTCATTAATATATATTTACGACGGATCATATATGCCTTAAGCGTTAGTTATACCTTAAGAATTCGATTGAATAGCCCAGTCTTTAACTTTATTCGCGCTGGCGAATTCTGGCAAATTGGGACTTGACTTTAAAATCTCGCGAATTAAAATGAATTGGCGGACACTGAAACTAATTCGTGCTGACGCATTCAAATGAATTAGGTCCCTCGAAAGTTTTTCGCTGAATTCGAGCGAATAAAATATTTGAAGACTATATTACTGTTTACGAATGTACACGAATTCACCACCCGCTCCAATTCGAGATTGTTTCAAAGCAAGATTCACGGGGGCTCCTAGCGAATTCTTCTCAATTTGTCCCAATTAGTTTCTGTTTACTGGGATTACGATGTCGAAAAGACATCGTCAGATCGTACGACGTCTTTACGATATCGTAAAGACATCTCAACGACATGGACATATAGGATGTCGTAAAGTTTTCGAAAAAATGTTGTAAAGACGTCGCCAAATTTTGTGCCCACCCTACTAAAAAAAAGTCAGGAATCGACAGAAAAAAAGTCAAGACTTCTGGCCATTTCTGACCACTTTTGTTACGTTCCTCGCCAGAAATCGTCAGGAAAAGTCAGAATTCGTAGAAATGTTCAGAAATCGTCAGAGCTTGGGTTCGAAGGATAATCCTTTTATTAGGGGTCCAAGAAATTATATTTATTTATGCATATTCTCTTTTTACTTATATTTAATTATTAATATTTATATATTAAATGACTCTGCAAGGTGAATCTAAAAATTTTGTCCGTTTTGACGTATCTCTTTCTCTTTACAAGATACATTATATTTAATCTAATTAAATTTTTTTAGGAATCTGAAATCCTCGAAACCCGTAGATTCTGAATTTGTAACTTTTGAATCTGTATATGCAACATTGAAAAAAAATTTATTTTCAATTTTTAATCCTTTTGGGTTGGCCTACCTGCGGTCCTAGCCGATGAGCTACCTGATAGGATGTGAATTAGCATATCTTCAGAAATCGTCAGACTCGTCAGGATGTTCAGGAATCGTCAGAACTTCTGACCGTTTGTGACGATTCCTGACTTTTTTTTAGTAGGGCACTGTGGTGGCGTCAGCCCGTGCACTTTTATGCCGGATTGCCGGGTCGAATATTCCGAATAAAAGATTTACTCAATCTCAATTACTAAATTGTTTAATTACCTTCTTAATTTATTACTTTAAGTATAAAAATGGTAACAACTAATTAAAATGTATTCTTTTTTTTTAATAAAATTATATTTATGTTTTAATTGCCTATATATATAATTTCATTCAACAATAGTTTTAAAAATTTAAACATGTTCAAAATTGGATAATATTTATTTAAAGTACTTTATAATTGTACGATCCCGGATAAAAGTATTTGTTCTTGATTTTGTCTTTGGTAAAGACTACTATCCGTTCACTTTTCAACGACCCTCTAAAACAGCTCTACATTTTTGAAAATTACTCGTGATATTAAATCGAAAAAACGCAGCTTATACCATGATGAGGCTTGCTTTATTGCGTATAATGCAACTCGATATTTATTTGTATACGAAAATTGGCTTGAAAAATAGCATTCGCGTCACTCCACCGTGGCTTGACGTTCAATTACGACATCTTTGAAATAAGTAACTCGAAAATTTTGAAACAAATTATGTGAATAATTTGATACTTACACTATACATACGTGAAAAATAAGTTTCAATATATTATTAACAATTAACGTAAAATGAGATTGCAGATAATTGTGCTATCTCTTGTAATTTGCATAGTAGAGAGTTGTATTTTGGCCTAAATTGCTTGGAAATTTTCAATAAATAAAATGACAGTGTCTATTAATCACGAAATTTCGTGATGAATAGCTCAAATCGTTGAATCGGCTATTTATACCGAAATTTTGGGATGAATATTTAAGGAATTCCAGTTGGGCTATTCGTACTGAAAATGTTCATTTTTTACAACAATTTAAAAAAAATTACTTGAGTCAAATAAGTTCACTTTTTTTTCACTTTGCAGATGTTTTGTATCTCGTGACAGATTCCAACATCTCGCGGGAGCAGAATGGCAACCCTGTGACTGGTTACAGATATAATGTAGTTCAAACCCCTACCCCTTTCCAATGTCTCGTGGGGGGCGGGAACGCACCCCTGTGATTGGTTATAGAAATCATATTGTTCAAACCCCTACCCCTTTCCCAGTGCACTCGAACTCAGTCCCGCGGTCAGAATTGAGGGGCGTGGTCGTATTCGAACTCACAGGGGACCATTAGGTGCGCGTTTTTTTGTTTGAATTGATACTTTCCTCAATGAAGGGCGCGTGCCAGAGGTTTTCTGAGAGGAGTCAAGACGACGCAATTTTGAACCATTTTCGAGAAGGGTGCATTTTGGAAATTGCGAACGGATGGTCATCGAGCCGGTGCGGTGCGCCGGTTGCGCGTTCGATTCTCGCTAACCGTACTTTTAAACAAATTTTGTTATTCTTCAAAATTCTTGTTCATTCCATTTTTGAATAACATTTAATCACAGAAAAAACAGAAGATAAACTTTACATCGATTTCTAACGAAAGATTCTTTGCAACAAAAATTAACTTCAAAGGATAAACTTTACACAAATATCGGTTAAACTTTCTTTTGTTTTTCCATGACAAACACATGTATTTTGAAAGATGCGAAGTTGGCTGAACAAAACTTTATCGCTCTAAAAAACTTCCTGCAACAAATTTTATTCTTAGTTTTTTTTCCGTGATAAAATTATACCATGCCAACGGCGATACCACGCTGGAAACACCAGTTCTCGTAAGATCACTGAAGTTAAACAATGTTGGGCGCGGTTAGTACTTAGATGGGTAACCGTTCAGGAATACCTGCGTGCTGTTGGCCCGTCGTGGGTGTGGTGGGCCCACATTGGTAGTAAATATCCACCTAGAAACACTACCCGAATCGGGTATTGAGGCAATGAACTTTCGAGTTCGAACTGCTAATCAATGTATG